>RJWM01014647.1:0-49882 GCA_004363535.1 Dasyprocta punctata | reverse complement strand
AAAAAAGAAAGAAAGAAAGAAAGAAAGAAAGAAAGAAAGAAAGAAAGAAAGAAAGAAAGAAAGAAACTGTAAATGAATTGGACTGAAATTAAAACTTATTCCAAATAAAACAACTATGAACTCTTACATTCTTGATAATCATAAATCTTTAATTATTTTCCAAACAGGCTAACAATAAAATTACACATTTTCTTCTTAGAGATATTATATTTTTAAAATTTTCAGTTTTTGTTGTTGAATATTTTATGAAGAAATCTAATTTACAGTTTTTAAACAAATGAAATCTTCACAATTGCACAATCTGTGTCTAATAAACTCTCTAAGTTTATATTTAAGTATAAATTCCTTGAAATGAGAATTAAATCATTCCCATAAAATCTCTTTTAAGTATCAATTTTACCTCTATACAGCAATTAGTGATTCTGAAAAATATTTTTTATTAAATTTTTAAAGAGGTATACAGGAAATACAAAATTGCCATATGCATTCTTTTTTTTCCTTTTTTGTGCAACACTGGGAATTCAACATGCATCTTCATACTTAGCTGCACACTCAGTTCATGCTTTCTTTTTTATTTTGAAATAATGTCTCCTTAAATTGCCCAGGCAGGACTTGAAATCACGATTCTCCTGTTGAATCTTCCAGAGTGCCAAGGTTTAATTCATTCAATTGTTTAGCAATTGTGGCAGAAGATACTACTTTTACCTAGGATATACGTTCCAAGAACCTTACTAAATGCCTGAAACCAAGGCTAACAGGGAAACCTACACTATAATTGCTTTTCCATTTTTTCTAAATATGAGTCACTGGCCATAATATTTGCAGCTTGAAATGTGACAGCAAAATTGCCATGAATTTCTTTCTCTTTCACAATTTCAAGAATAGTAGACTATATTCTGATCATAGATTTAAAAAATCTTAGCACACATTTTTCTTTTTTTTTACCTTATTGGGTCTAGGACTTTGCTCTTTCAGCAAAAGGAAGAACTATAAGGTCTTCTTCTGGCAAATTTGAATTGCCACTGCTGTTACCTTTGTGTTCTGGAGTCATAACGAAATAAAATATATTATTTGCACATAAGCAAATACCTGACAGTAGATCTGATAACCTATACAGCTACTAGGTGATTAATGGGAGAGTGGTATGAATGTGCTGGACCCAGGAATGACTCAGATTCCCAGAAGAACATACTGGGAGGGCACAATATTTGATTATACTACTTTAGATTGGGCAGAATATAAAACTTATGAAATATTTGTTTATGGAATTCTCCTAATATTCTCAGACTATGATTAATCACAGGTAATTCAGAAATGAAAACTGAAACTGCTGAAAAGCAGACCTTCTATACAGGGGATTTGCTGCGTGCAAAATCGGGTGAAAGGTACAGCAATTACATTGGTATACAAGCCATGTGTGTTCGTTATCTTGCACATGTTGTAAACAAAACTGGCTATGAAGAAAAAAACAAAAAACCTGAGCAAAAATGGCAATAAGAATGTTAACAATCTATGATACTTACTGAGTACATTCTGGCAGCCATTATTCTATGCTAAGGATTTAGTATATCTCATCATTTTAGTCAAGACATTATTAGAATGACAATTTTATTTCACTTTCATGATAATGAGATGAGGTCTTTTGCTAATGTCACATAGTTTCTACATAGAAGTGCTAAGATTCTTATTGATGCCACAGTCAAAATTTATATTTGTTTAATTGATAAATGAAAACCTTCAAACCACAAAAGAAGGGTTTATAAAGTCAATTTAAATATAATTCTAATATTTAAATTTATTAGGAAACAATTCAGATTGAATAGGAAAGGACATGACCATAGAAATAATAAAATTGTCCACATTTTTTTAAAAGAATGTATGCCCACAGAATTTCAATATTCCTGCAATATGCATAATGTGCCCGTGACCTTGAATAACCTCTTTGGAAGGCATGATGCTAATATAGGTGAAGGACATGAAATTCTAACTAATGCGACATATTTTTATATCATATTTATAAATTTATCCAAGAATATAATTCAATGAATGCTCAAAAAGCATAGGTACAGAAATGTTTTATAGAACATTATTTTAAAAATGAGTCACTGATTTAAATATTCATTTAAGAATTAACTATGATCAATATGTCTTGAAAATGGTATAATTGAAATAATTTTAAATGAGTATAGCAATGACCAAATATTTTAAAATATTATCCCATAAAAATAGTATAGCAAAAAGCTTCATTTCTGGAATTCCATATATTTATAACATCAAATATTTACAAATTGTGTTAAAATGAGTACAAAAATGAAAGTTTTATTTTTTGATCACAAAAGTAATGTGTCAATTATTCTGTCATTTTTATTTTAAATGAATAAACAATTTCTTATAATCAATACATTGTTATACACTAAGTATCATTGTATAATAATAGGAGTATATACACAATTATACACACAATTTTATTTATTATATAATAATATGCATTAAATTCCTTTCTCTTAAGATACTTGAAAAGTTCAAAGAACTCATTAATTTTGTTCTTACTGTTACACCAACAAAATAACTTCCTACTTTAGCAAAACCACCAACTCAGGCAAAACATTTTTTGCTTGTACTTGTCATTTATAATGAAAATATTTTATACATTTATGGAAACATTCATAGAAAGAAATAATGAAAGAATCATAGAGATTTTCCTTTATTGGAAGAAGACACATTTAAAAAATTAAAAGTTCTGGCAGTACATAAGAAAATACTTAACAACTAGTGAACAAAACAAGGTCTTTGAGTGCTCATTTTGATTCATTTGTCAACTAGATTTTTATTTAAACAGTTTAGGAAGTGGACTGATCTGTGTATGTTGAACCATCCCTGCATTCCTGGGATGAATCCCACTTGATCATGATGTATAATCTTTCTGATAACTTTCTGTATTCTATTTGCCAGTATTTTATTGAGATTTTTTGCATCTATGTTAGGGAGATTGGCCTGTAATTTTCTTTTTTGGTGTGGTCTTTCTATGGTTTTGGTATTAGGGAATACTTGTTTCCAGGAATGAGTTGGGGAGACTTACTTCCCTTTCAAATTCATTGAAGAGTTTGAGGAGTGTTGGCCTTAAGTCTTCCCTTAATTTCTTGTAGAATTCAGCGGTGAATCCATCAGGACCTGGGGTTTTCTTTGTTGGTAGGGTCATAATTACATTTTCAATTTCATTAGCTGAAATTGGGTTATTTAGTAGGTTTACCTCTTCTTGATTCAGCTTTGGTAATTCATAGGTTTCTAGGAATCTGTCCATTTCTTCTGTGTTATCAAATCTATGTGAGTAAAGGTTTTCTAAGTAGGTGTTGATGATCCTCTGTATTTCCATAGGGTCTGTAGTGATTTTACCCTTTTCACTGCTTATTGCATGAATCTGAGTTTTTTCTTTCCTCTTCTTGATAAGATTGGCTAGGGGTTTATCAATTTTATTTACTCTTTCAAAGAACCAACTCTTCGATTCATTAATTCTTTGTACTGTTTTCTTAGTCTCAATTTCATTAATTTCTGCTCTAAACTTAATAATTTCCTCCCTTCTTTGGGCTTTGGACTTGACTTGCTTTTTTTTTTCTAGAAGTTTGAAGTACAGCATTAGGTTGTTTATGTGTGTTCTTTCCATTTTTCTGATGTGGGTGTTTAGTGGTATAAATTTCCTTCTGAGGACTGCTTTCATTGTATCCCACAGGTTCCAGTAATTTGTATTTGCATTTGCACTCAATTGTAGATATTGTTTAATTTCTTCTTTAACTTCTTCTGTGACCCATTGGTGATTTAGGAGAGTATTATTTAATTTCCACGTGTATATGGGATTCTTGTAGGTTATTTTTGTCATTCATTTCCAGTTTTACTGTGCTATGGTCAGATAATATGCATGGAATTGTTTCAGTTCCTTTGTGTTTAGTTAAGCATGTTTTGTGGACCAGTATATGATCTATTTTGGAGAATGACCCATGTGCAGCTGAGAAGAATGTGTATTCTGATATTGATGGGTGGAATACTCGGTACACATCTACTAGGTCCATGTGTTCACAAGTTTGATTCATTTCTGTTATTTCTTTGCTGATTTTTTCTTTGGTTGATCTGTCTCTCTGTGACAGTGGGGTGTTAAGGTCCCCTGTTATAACTGCATTATTGTTTATTTGGTTTTTCATGTCTATTAAGAATTGTCTTACATAGTTTGATGCTCCCCTGTTAGGTGCATATATATTTGTGATTATAATCTCTTCCTCTTGAAGTTTTCCCCTCACAAGTATGTAGTGACCTTCTCCATCTCTTTTAATCATTTTCGGTCTGAAGTTCGTATTGTCTGCAAACATAATAGCTACCTCTGCTTTTTTCTGGGTTCCTGTTGCATGGAGTATTGTTTTCCAGCTTTTGATTTTTAGTCTGTGAATTTCCTTTTGAGTGAAATGTGTTTCTTGTACACAATGTATGGTTGGGTTTTGCTTCTTAACCCACTCTGCTAGTATGTTTCATTTTATTGCTGAGTTGAGACCATTTACACTGATTGATATAATTAATATGTACTGGCTCATTCTTGTCATGATATCTTTCTGTTGTTGGTTTTCTACCTTTTCTCTTTAATTATTTGCCCTGCTTAGTGGTTTCCTTTGGTTGTTGTTCTCAAGATTGTAGCTATCTTTGCCTCTTTCTAGAGTGTCTTTCAGTACTCTTTGTAGTGTTGGTTTGGTGGCCACGAATTTCTTCAGTTGTTCTTTGTCATAAAATTATCCTATTGCTCCATCAATTTTTAAGGATAGTTTTGCAGGGTACATCAATCTGGGTTGAAAGTTGTTTTCTTTCAGGATTTGAAATGCTTCACTCCAAGTTCTTCTTAACTTAAAGGCTTGTGTTTGAGAAGTCTGTCGTGATTCTGATAGGCTTTCCTTCTGTTTCTTTTCTCTGACAGATTTTAGTATTTTGTTCTTGTGCTGTATTTCTGATACCCTTATTATTAAATGTCTGGGTGAAGATTTATTTGTTTATGGTTAATAGGGGTTCTGTATGCCTCAGTTACCTGTATTTCAGATTCTCTTCCCATGTTTGGAAAGTTTTCTGCTATTATTTCTGTGAATATTCTTCACAGGTCATCAGTATTGACCCCTGTTTTTTCACTTATGCCTATTAATCTTATGTTATTTCTCTTGGCATCATCTTGCAGCTGTTGAATTGTTGTTTCTTGGTTCCTTACTATTTTTAAGAGATCTTTTCTTTCATGGCCATGATCCCCCATGCTGTCTTCAAGATCTGAGATTCTATCTTTAGCTTCATTCAATTGGTTTTTCAAACTTTCCTTGGAATTTTTCATTTCCTGCATTTCCCTTTGCATCTGTTTTCATGCATTCTGTTTGTATCTTATATTGTTCATTCAAAGTTTCCATCATTTTCTTAAGTTCTTGTATTTTTTATCTTGCTCTTCTTTAGAGACACACAACCTTTCTTTAATAATGATTGTCATTTCATTTTTTAGTTCAGAGATTATTTCTGATTTGAATTTCTCTATAGCTTCATCAAGTTGTTTCCTTACTGCATTTGCTATCATTTCATAAAGTTCAGTTGTGTGATTCCCACTGTCTTCCATATCAGTGTCTCTTGGGTTTGTTCTCAGTGGGCTGGGGGATTGAGACTGCCTCTCGGCCTTTGTCATTTTCTCCTGGGACCTGTGTGGCCCTGTGTATTGTGTAATACTATGTACCCCCAAGTCCTCATACTTTTGATGGAGCTGAGTCTAGTGCTTGTGTTCAGTTTGTTGTCTAGCGCTGGGATTGGCACATGCCCAGGGGTGGAGCTGAGATACAGTGTAAGGGAAGGTGGGTCTTCCCCTTCCTCTCTCTCTCTCGCCAGCGCACCTTGCTGCTTGTGACCGCCATGAACCACAGCCCCGCCATGCCACACTGCCCAGTAGCCAGCTGAGTATGGACTGAAACTCCTGAGAAATTATAAGAATAAATCTTTCCTTCCCTAATTTTGGGTGTCAGGTATTTTGTCTTGGCAACGAGTAAAACATAACTAAGACACTCTGTGTCCTGTGAGACTGACTGGGCGTTTCCCTGGTGGGTTGTGCTGAGTAACTGCACTGGGTAGAGCTGGAACCTATGCGCAGCTAGTGAAGGCGCTCTCCTGGGGTATGCTGGTGGAGCTTCCACCTTACTGGGTGGGGGCCAAGGCCTCACGGTCCCAGGCAGCTAGGCGGAGAGTACCCCGGAGTGTGGTGCCACCCAGACCCTGAGTCTGGCTGCAAGGAGTTCAGTGTCTCTGGTGTGCCAGGCAAGCCTGGGTGAGGCCCAGGCCTACAGTCGAAAACCCTAGTTTTTAATAAATAACAAATGAATCCCATATTGTTTGATCCAGAAGGTACATAAACACTTTAAAACAACATTTTTTCTTCTTTTTAATAATAGGACAGCTTGTTAGATGTTGGTCAATTCTGTTAACATCAGTCATAGAATTATTCTAATCATTAACCATTACTGGAATTTTTTCAGCTTCATTTCTTCTTTCAAATTCTGTCATTTCTGTATTATAAATAGCTGACAATGAGGAGACTTTTTTTTTCCATTTCATATCACATGACTTTTCCTTTCTGAAATGCTAACATTTCCCCATTTTTAATTATTTTCTTTTTCAAATCTTTTGGCATATCCTTCCTATTCATCCTCAGTGTCTCAAACATGTCCATTTTGTATGGGAAAAGAGTATCACTGGGCTTTGGAGAAGCATAACAATTATATATAATGTAGGATAAGAGTTTTGATAGATTGCAGTACAAAATTATACATTTTTTCACAAATATAATAAACACAAATTAGTAAAAAGAGCAGAACTTATTATTAGATTTGACTAGAAACAAACTTCAACAGTGAATGCAACATTCCAAATTAAAAGTATGCAAAGAATAGGCAATATAAAATAAACAGACATATGACTGTATCTCATTCAAAAAAGAATTGACTGCCAGAAAAACAATCAGGATAATCATTATGTAAACAAACCCACTGCTCCAGTGACACTTTTGGTAAACTGTTAAGTGGTTAAATCTATCCTAGGGATATAACAGATATCACCCTTTTCTTTGCATTATGAACCCTTATGAGACTTTGAGTCATTGTGGGGCTTTTGAACCACTCTGTAGCTTCTTTACGAACAAATTTGGAATTCAAGGTTCTTGAACTGTTGCTTGTCTGAAAAGAAAGATTGAATTAAGTGATGGAGAATAGAAAGATTCAGATATGTTTGGACATTTCTGTTGTGATTTGTCCAGAAATGGGAAGTGCTTATGTTACCCAGAGGAGTTGTCAATTATGTGTGACTTAGAAATAGATAATTTTATTGTAATACAGAATGACCTGTGTACCTCAATACATACTCTGATTTAATGTGATTTTTCTCAAGAGTCTATGGAATAATTTGCATCAGGATAACTTCCATAGCTGCTTTATTTTTGACCTTTTTCTGAATCAGAGAAAAGAACTAGCAAGAGCATTCTTTGCTTAGTGACCTTGCAGCTATTTGAATGCTGGTGATTTTCTCTTAGGATTTAATTTTTCTCTTCATTTTGGCTGAGAGTCTTAGGTTCATGCAAACTGGTTGTGGTGCTAAATATGTGTGTTTTATTTCAAAATGTTTGTCAAAACTTCTGCTTGCTAGAAACTGGCTCCTCCTCCCCTTTCTTCTCCTTTTTCTTCTTCTTCTTCTTCTTCTTCTTCTTCTTCTTCTTCTTCTTCTTCTTCTTCTTCTTCTTCTTCTTCTTCTTCTTCTTCCTCCTCCTCCTTCTCCTCCTCCTCTTCTTTTACTTCTATACTTCTTCCTCTCTCTTTTTCTTCTTCTTCTTCCTCTTCTTTCTCCTCTTTTCTTCTTCTTCTCTTCCTTCCCCTCCTCCCTCTCCCATCCCCCCTCTTGCTCCCCTCCCCCTCCTCTCCTCCTTCTCTTCTTCTTCTACACTTCTTTTTCTTCTACTCTTCTTCCTCTCCCTCTCTTCCTCTTCCTCCTTCTCCTCCTCCTCCTCCTTCTTCTTCTTCTCCTTCTTCTTCTTGTCCTTCTCCTTCTCCTTCTCCTTTTCTTTTTTCTCCTTTTCCTTCTTCTCCTTCTCCTTGCTACAGATGGTTGGTCTTCAAGGATCCTTAGTTGGAACAATGTTCCTAAACTGAATTATTTTTGCACACTTGAGTCCTTGGGCAATGGGTCCCGGATAAAATAAGCAGTACTCTGACCAGAAAAGTAAATTTTAATAAAATGAATAATGTGTCAAACCCTGTAACAAAAGCTTTTCAGTTGACTTAAACCTATGATAAATTAAGGCAGGAAAAAAGCAAGAACTTCAGGAAACACAAATTCAGGTTGAGTGGACAGTCAACCTCCTTTAAGATATAGATTTCTCTCCTTGCTACAGCTAGGAGTCCCACTTTTGGTCACACATATTTAGGATTAATAATTAAACATTACTAAGAGAAATGGAATTCATCGGTATAACATTTAAAAGATAATACAAAGTAAACATGCCTTTATTTCATGTGTGTGTGAGTGTGTGCATGTGTGTATATTTTTCATCTATAAGGTAGTTATATTTAAAAGTTGTTCAACTGGTACTATATTAATTTAAAATACTAGAGACATTTTCTACATATAAATTCAAGTACTGGTGGCTTCATTAATCCTACAAAATATAGTGTATTTTTGTCTATAAATATATTACATGGATTGCTGATGTAAACATTTTGCGATGTATAATCAAGAGATATCTGATTCTTTTATATGTTTACTAGTAACAATTCAAGGAGAACAATAGACATTAAAAATAGATTTTTATCAACGTATATACCTTGTCCACCAGTTAAAAATAAGATTTAAAGTATGTCTTAAAATCATTGAGAGCTCAACTTGGTTATCATTTTGTCATAGCCTAAACTCAATGACTTGTATACAGATAGCTCATTTTGTATTTTACTAATAATTTTAAGACAATATTTTTGGCTTTAGAGATTTAGTAACTATAATTTATTTGGTCTGTTGATATGTTTGCTTGTGTGCTTTAATGCTAGTAGTTTGAAAAGATGTAAAAATGACTCACTTGTTTCTTTCAAAGAGATAAACTGGTACTGTTTCCCTGTCTAGTCCTTACTTAAATTAGGAGCTTAAAATATGGATATTTTATTTCATTTTTCTGGTACTGGGTATTGAGCCTTGTGCCTTTGTACTGAGCCACATCTCCAGTGCTTTTTAACTTTTTATTTGCAGTCAAATTCTTGCCAATTTGTTGAGTTGCTCAGTCGCTGCTCAAACTTGAGAACTTTTATAGAAAAGACTTGCAAGTTTCAGGAAAAAATTTTGATTTTTCATATCCTAAATGTATTGCAATATTGTTTTCTAGATAAATATACAATACCTTTTTCTACATATGATATTTACAATTTGAGACAAATGAGTATCATTCAGTCAACTCACTTAAAAATAGAAATAAGACTGGAGATATAGTGCGGTTAGAACAATGGAGCTGAGGAAATAACTCCTTCCACTCATTTCAGTTTGAACAGCTCCCTGGGGCCACTCTTCCTTCTATCATCCTAAGAAGAGCAGGAAAAAACATTTAAAAACTCAGGAGATCTTTGTTGCTTTAAGTGGGTTGGATTCCCTGGCCTAACTTCCATTCACCTTTAACCTAGTCAACCATTATTAATGATTCTTGAATATGCACTATATCTCATCAATGTAGTTAAAATCAGAATGAATTCAGGCATGTGTTTTGAGAGTCCTCGAGATGATTCAGCACCCTGCCAATCATACCTAAATTCAGTGGGAGGTACCTGGGTTGAGGTGCACATCATTTAAATACTGAAGACAGATCTACATGTGTGTAGTGCAGTGCATTTGCTTTTTCATCACCTTGGCACGACGTTTCTTTTGGTGCCACAAGATTCCCCAAGAATTGTTTGGATTTCATCTTAACAGAGTATACTATCAAGTTTCCAAAAGTCTTCTATTAGGAAGGGCCAATTGACTACTTTTAATGATTTTTTAAAAATTCTGAGTGATAAAGAGTGACATGCCTATTTAAGCTTCAGTGGGTGGATAGGAATCCCTAAACTGGGACGGAGACAATATAACCCACCATTATTATCCCCTTGTGCCTTAACCTCAGAAGCTAAAAGGAAATTACAGCTATTTGAACAAGTAAAGCTATTCAACAGTGTCAAATGGATCATATAGATCCGTAATTTCCTATTCAATTTATTTCTTTTTCTTACTCCCTGCTTACCTACTGGACTCATAGGATAATTGATACATGAAGAATTTTAGAATGTGCACAGACTTAAAAACATTACACTTTATATTAAGCTCATAGCTTCTTTTATGTTTGTGGGTAGAAAGAGACTTAATCAATTGACAGGTTATGATTCTCACATGATTAGGACCCCCACTCCTCATGGGGAATTTGAAACTTTGCTTCAATTGTCTGTTTACTAGGATGTGTGCTAGCTGATATTACAGAATAAATTCTTGGATTTGGCCAGCTGATAAGCTCTTGCACTTTTTAACCATTATTCTTCTTATTCTTTCTAAGGTTGTTTGTTCTGAACTCATTTCACAGGCACATACAGTGTTTATTAATGTCTTAGGCCACACTAAGATCAAAGATATAACACCAGGTTCTCTAAAATTAGCTAGGGGCTGATTCTCTTCCACTCAGAGGGCACTATAATACTTGCTTTGAATCCTTTGCTCAGGAATCTTTATATCTGGTTTCTTATTCTCAGTATGCTGTGTATTCTGAACAAAATATTGAGAATACCCATATCAAGCCCTGTATTACACCAGATCTATTCTTACTTTTCACAAAAATTAGTCTGGACATGCTTTTATCTTCTTTTTAGCACCCATTTCAGTTCTCATTCTGGACTCCCTGCACATGTTTCTAAAGGGAATGAAGCAGCTGATGATTTGGTTATGTTTTGAGCTTTTGATGAAGTCTGTCTCTCTTGTGAAATTTTGGACTAAAATAGGCATGCCCTCCCCAAGGATTTTGCTCTAAAAAAGATTTAAGTCCGAAATATAGTACGATAATGCTCTTCAACCCAGAGGGTGTGGGGCACTGGACCTCTGCAGGGGTTTAATCCTCTAGGATTGGTATCTAACCAAATTTGACAAATAAATGTTACTCCTGTCCCTTGTCTTGGCCTGCTAGCATATGTACATGTCTCCCTTCATACTTACTCAGGAATGATTCATGCAACCACACAGCAGGGAGAAACTAGTTTTCACGTTATTCATCCTTGCCTTAGCTGCTTTGCTCACATTGGTCTCCCTAAGAAAATGAAGACAGATAATGGCCTGAACTACGGCATTTCCTACTTCCAAGTTTTTGAAAGCAATAAATTACCACACAACAGGTATAACCTATACAATCCCCCAAGGTCAAGCGTTTGTTAAAAAAGCTTGCCAAACCTTGAAAATATGCTAAAGAAGCAAAATGGGAGATGATTGAGGTACAACTACAACCCCACAAATGGGACTACATAAAGCTCTGACTACTATTAAATTTTTCAGTCTTAATGATTAGGGTCACACCCCTGCAGAACAACAATGGGCTTCCTTAGTTCTACGGGAAGACATTAATTCTGGGTTTTGGGAGGCCCCTGCATCTCTATTAACATGGGGTTGAGAGTTTGCTCATGTCTTTCTTTCTTTCTTTCTTTCTTTCTCTCTCTCTCTCTCTCTCTCTCTCTCTCTCTCTCTGTTTCTTTCTTTCTTTCTTCCCTTTGGTACCAGGGATCAAACTCATGACTTTGAGCTTGCCAGCAGATGCTTTGCCACTGAGCTATATTCCCATCCCTTGCTCATGTATTATTCAAGGAAGGATGAATTTGGTTCCCAGTGTGGTTTGTGAAGCATTACCACAGCCTCTGAGGGAAAGAATCCGATTCCTCAGAATCAGAGCCTCTTAGAGAAGAAAGACTCCCTCCACTCCTGCTGCCAGGGATGGCTCACCCACCTTGAGATGATTTAGGGAAGCCTGAAAAGAATAACTCAGTGACGGGATGAAGTCCTTCAATGCATGGAATAAAACAAGATCCCTGAACCTGGATTGAAGGAACTCATTGGGGGAATGATAACTGTTACAGCCATGTTATCTATTGCTCTTTTTCTCCTTCATCTAGTCTGTAAAATCAGAATTAAAGGCATCAACACCAAAAGCAACAACACTAAGACTGGTTTACTAAGCAAATGATTAAAGAAACAAAAAAGGTGTGATATAGAGTTCCTGACAATACCCAACAGGATGATGTCTGCTCAAGCTGACTCACAGAGCAGAAGACTGCTAAATCTGAGGATGTGGAATATCTAGAAGACTTCATGTTTTGCCAACTTGAGGAGAGATGGGCTTTGTGGGGAAAAAAGGAAGTTCCCAAGGGATAATCAGATAAAAGTTGATAATTCAGCCAAATTGTCACAGTCCCTTGCTAACCTCTGCACTCATCAGAATGTTGTGCCTTTGCTGTTCATCAATAAACCTAGGAGTGAGAGTGAGTTCAGGGCTTCATTTGGGTGAAGGTCCACAAGTCCCCTTCAAAGATATTTTCTTTCTCTTGTGTCTTAATTTGTCTATCAGGGTGTGCAAGCCCAAACCCAGCACTCTGAGCATGTCTTCCCATGATCTTCAATACATGAACTGCTTTGCACTTGCCTTCGGGTGTACTTGAAATTCATTGCTGTCCTAACCAGAATCTAAATGCTAAATTTATCATGCAGTAACTTATAGACATAGCCAAAGTTCTAAGATTTTATAATTAAGTGTTATTTAAAACATGTTATTAAAACACTTAAGCTCAAAGTTGGGCACAAGGATACATGCCTATAAGTCTGGCACCTTAAGAAACTGAGGTAGAAATATTACAAGTTTGAGTCTTGTCTCAAAAGAAAAAAGAAAAGATTAAAAAAGCAGTGGTCCTGAGTTCAATCTGAAGTACTACGAAGGAGGTTAAACTCAAGAAATTTAATTTTAGTTATTTCTATCCTTCTTCCCCATCTAAAACAGGCAAATTTGGCATTGCTTTTTATGATTTAAAAATGATGTCTTTGTTGTAAACTGGCCATATAGCTTACCACTATATCTTTGAGAAAAACATTTCTAATTAGAGATAGCCTATTCTATGAAAAATAATTGAAATAAACTAATTGCAAAATGAAGAGTCAGAATTTCATTATTTGTGTTTGAAAGAATAAGACTTTTTCTTAAAATTTTCATCTGTTCTTGGTGACATCTATAACAGAGATAACTTAAGAGAGGTTTTATTTTTATAAAAATAATTTCTGTCATTTTTTAGATTTGATTCTTTGAAAACACTAAGTCTTACCTAGCCAAGGGTATACTGAAGCATCTATTTAAACTTTTGTTTCATACTTCTGATCATACAATCGATTATAATGTGTGCATAATTTATTTTTAAATGTTCAACTATCCTGGTATAATATAATCTTGATTTATTATATATAGTCAAAGAAACGAAATTGTTCTAAATTGTTACTTTGTGCATTGTTTAATGGTCATTTAGCTGGTAAGACCATGTCTTTCTTAGTCAATGAGTAACAGTCTTGCTTTATTACAAAAAGTGTGTGCTCTTAGTTCTTAAATATATATTAATTCTTGGGCACTGTGTTCAAAATTTTCCCAATTGTATTGTATGAATCTAAAAGATTAAAAATGCAGCCTAGTTGCTAAACTACAACATTTGGTTTGGTCAAGAATAAATAATTTGCTTTTTTCCAATTATGAATTCACACAAGTTTCCATGAAAAAGAAATGCTACATATATGCTTCATACAGCTTTCTGCAGAACTATCTTTGTTTCACAGAAAAATTGGTTTTCTTTAGTTAATTTGGTCATCACATTTATTAGGCTAAATCTCATATATAGACATTATTTATTTAACTCATATTACTTTATTTAACATCTACTTTTAATCTCTGTAACTAATGCTTGGCCAAGTTCTAATGTTTTTGGTTTCTGACCATGGCCTACAGTAGATATGGAACTAAATTCAGCCACGTACTGTAGACAAACAAGCCTGAGTGACTGTCTGAAACCTCTGATACTGCTCAAGTATGGCAGGAGTGTTTTTGGACACTGACTTCAATTTTCTTGTCATATCCTTTCCATCATGGGATATGTTCTGCCTGACCATCATCAGGGAAACCACCTGACCATGGAGGGACACAGCCATGGAGGGTTAAATGGTGATTTATCTAGTACATTTTCAAATGGGAGCAGGAATACCAGCAAAGGTTTCGGTGTCAACCCTATCAAAAACCAGGACTACAGAGTTGATGGAAACATGTTTATTCATAATTGCCTAAAACCAAAAAAAATTTTTTAAATTTTAAAAAGTTTAAAAAAAATTTAAAAAGCCTTTCTGGCAGATAAGGCTGTTAGATTATCTCCTGAGTTCAACTTTATTTTATAACTGGCTCCATAATCATTTGTGGTTGAGCGACCACCTCCCTCTGCTCATGCTCCAACCTCCTTTGATGGGATCTATGTACCAACCCAACATGAGACAGACAGACAGAGACGAGACACCTGATGTTCTTGAACATTAAGAGGTGGTGGAAAGCAGCGAGCTGCATTATAACCAGCCAGGCAAAGGAACTTTAAATGCTAGGAGTCTGACGAGTTTGACTCCTGAGCTTCCCTCAGATCTCAGGTGTAACTGTTACTACAACCTCTCCTCAACTTTGATGTAGGGACAGAATGTGCAGGTGTTGGCCCTAGGAGATAAAAGTCCCATTTCACTTTCCAGGTAAAGAAGATAGAGAAAAATGTAGACTGAGAGGAATGAAGAAAGCATTGATTTGCATACTGCATTCTCTCTCTTCAGTGTTTCTTGCAATCATGCACATTTGGACGCATAGACAAAGGGACATGGTGGTTTGTGGTAATATGAGACCTCTCCATCTCCTAGGATGTATTTCTGAAAAAAAAAAAAAAGCTTTTGTTCTTTTCACCAAAAAAATGGCCTACTATAATTAGTTTTAGAAATACTAGAAAATTGATCTGAGCACAGGTACCTGACTGGCTGGTGACAGTATTATGGTGTATTGCTAGCTCATTTTTTAATAGAATTACGAAAACCAGGCTATATTTGAATGAGGACAATGCCTTTGATCATTATTTTCACACCCAAGTATGATTTTGGAAGTTTATGTATCTGACACTTACACAAACTACAGTTTACAGCAAAAGCCCATGAATGCTGAACAGCAGTCAATACTGGGACTTCAGACATGCTGTGGCAATGACTTAAATCTCTCTTGAAAGAAAAAAGTGGCCTTCTTATTTGATATTCATCTTAACTGCCTCTAAAATTAGGTCATCAGAAAATCCTGAAATATGAAATAGCCACACTGTTTTACGTAATGTGAGAGAAGGACTGTAATGTGTTCATAAGAGTTCCAATAAAATGGAAATTTTATATATATATATATATATATATATATATATATATGTATATACATATAATTTAAAACTTAAAATTCAAAGAGGTACTGATTATGCTAATGAGAAGGTAGCCCCTCTTTTTTCCTAGTACTGAGTTGGAACCACATATGAAGCCTCTGGAATCACGCTGCCACATTGCTATTGCTCTATGAAAACTCTCGATCAATCAATAGTGATCTTCTTGACTTAAGGATGACAGTTCCTTCTTTGCAGTGAAGGTGGAATTGAATAACATCAAAACTTCCAATGTTTGGGATTATAACTACTCGTAAAGAATGGCTAATTGATCAGACATGCAATGGAATAATGGACTATTGAAATGATGGCCACACGGACATCATTTTATGGAAATTTTAGTGCGAATTTTTTTTTTTTTTTGTACGGGGAATCTAACTCACAACCTCTCACCTGCCAGGCAGGCACTTATGCCACTGAGCTAAGTCCCCAGCTCAGTGGGAATTTAAATGGTGCTTCATAGTAGAACAATTCATTGCCCAATAGAAAAATCCCCATTCCATGTATGGAAAGTGATTAGAACTAGAAAGTGGAAAGGCTGGTGTTTTTAGTGAGATGGTCACCTATTCACATAAAGTGAGTAGACACAGACAGCTGCAGGAATAGAGACCTACACTAATTTTTGACATATTCCTCTCTCACACTGTGAGATACAGAATAGTAACAAGAATAGGTCCTGTCTGCCAATAAAAGAGGCAAAGTCTATAGACAGATACGGGGTAGTTGCTCTGGAAGAATGGCCCCATACATAGCCAGAGAGCAGATTATGTCAGACCACTATCAACAGCCTTAAGGGTCTCTAAGTGTCTCTTCACACACTAGACACTTTCTCCAGACTGGGCTTTGTACACCCAATGGATGATGCTTATGACAGAAAATGACTGCAATGAAAGATAATTTGTTAACTCAGTCTACCAACTTACATTTTTAGATCAAGGATCATACATTACAATAGTTAAAATTTCAAAAAAATATTAGTGAAAGTCATACCATAGCAAATGAAAATATATTGCATACCATCCTCAGGTAAAAGTTTAATAGAGAAATTCAATGAAAAATTGAATTACTTATTTCCTAACATGGGCAGCTCACTCCTGGACATGCCATACTGCATGCTCAGAATCAACATGAGATCCTGCTTGAGACTCTCCACTGCTCTGCTGGGCAATCCTGAGAAGGACAGGTGGGGTGTCTTCCTGGCATAACTACAATAATCTTCCTCACATCAGCAAGCCAACTTTCCTCCCTCTCTTCATTCTTCCCTCTCCTTTCCTTTCCTTTACTTTTCTTGTCATTTATATAAGTATTGCTGAAGTAGAGATTTCAGGGTCAAAGTTACAGCTGTGGATGCTTTATCAAAAATAGACCCTAAGCCAGGAACTGTGTAACTATAACAAATCACTATGCAATTTTGAACTTTGAGGCTTGAATGCTTAGAAAGGTGCTTAGTTATAGTAGATAAATACAATCTATAACTAACATTTTTTAATGTAGTATACACAAATATATATTATCCTTATTTAGGAAGTGTTATGGTTTGTGTCTAGATGTCTCCTCAAAGCCTCATGAGTTCATGGGTCCGGGGACTGTTTGGAGGCAGCTTAATCTAGAGTTTCTGAATTGTTCATTTCCTAGTGCTGGGATTAGTAGTGTGAGTGCTACACCTTCTACACAGGGTGGACAGCCTGTGTACAATATAAGGAAGGGGAGGAGACTTACCCCTCTATTTTCGTCTCTTTTGCTCTCATTGCTTTTCCTGTCTTCTGTCACCATGAGCATTTACCCCTCTGCCACATCACCCTGCCTTGGAGTCAGCTGATTATAGACTGAAACCTCCACAGCCTGTGAGCTAAAAAGATCCTTTCCTTCTTTAACTTGGGTGCAGGGTATTTTGTCTCTAATGAGAAAAAAGTAACTAAGAAAGGAAGGTAGAAAATTATTAAACAAAATGACCTAAAAAGAACAAAGTACATTTCATAAATAAGTTCAGCATTTCTTTGGAAATAGGCATATCAGAAGAAGCAAAAATCTACTGGAGGCCTTAAAACAAATTCAGACTAATTTATGTCTAAGTGTAACTACCAATAATCTAACCCTCTCACAGAAGAGCCAATAATTCCTGAGTACAACACATGTATCCTAACTCTCTTAAGCCATTAATATGCAAGAGTATTAATGTACATAATAGAATAAAAACGTCAGTGCGTAAGACAGTAAAAGACTTTAGGGATATGTATTTATTCGTAGTATCACTGGAAAAGCTGAATTTGTTGTTAAGAAGGACAGATAGTAAGAGAAGATTTATTAACTAGAATAGACAGATTAGAGGAAATTACCTTTCAGGAAACAGGCAGGGGTGGGGAAAGTCCATCTGAAGAGAGAACAAGGCCTTCCTGAACTGGCTGTGTGATCCGGCCCGCGGATCAGTCCGTGGGTCTCGCCTGGAGGAGAGACGGGATGGGGGATGGGGGCAGGGCAAGAGGAGAGAGAAACGGAGATAGGTTTAGCGGTTCCCATCAAGTCTCATTTATTGAAAAGCGTCTAAGGCACTTATAGAAGAGGGGGAGGAAGCTGTCATCCTGCGGGGAGTGTCATTTCTGGGTTAGGCTGGAGAGGATCATGGGAAATGTAGGCTGACGCACCGGATGCCCATAGGCGAGAGAGGCGGGGCGGCAGCTGTGAAGCTTTACCGCTCTCTACAGCTGTGGGATCCTATTATTGGTCTTCCTCATTGGGAAGGGGCTCATACCCCCTTGGACCCAATAGGGAGGGTGTTTGACTAACTTAATACAAACAAAATTTGAAAATGGCATGGCACAGTGGCCATCCATCCTAACTGCTGGTGATAAAAAGGACACTTTCATGGGAAATTTGGAAAACTCAAACTTCGTGAAAGTACTTTAGGGGTGCTTATAATTTACAGTCATGCACTATTCCTGCCGACACCTCAGGAATAAATCAGAAATGGCACATTTTAGAATGTAGGTAGCATAGAGGTATAGAAGGATAGAAAGTATCTTAACACTGATGCACTCTCCAAGAAGACAGGTAGACCTGACTACAGGACAGCACACAGGGACATCCACCTATAGAAAAGCCGATGAACCAGAATGAACTGGCCTTGTTCTTGACTGATTCCAAATCTAGAAATGGCTGGATGACCATCAGTTGTAATGACATTTATCTAAAATAATATCTAGAGGCTAAACTTTTGGAGGGCCTCTGAATTACCCCTGTAATTGTTATATATATTCTGAGATGAAACTGAACATAACATAAATATACTTCAATACTGTGTAACACTCAAATATAAAATTCCACATAGTTATGTAAGTTGATCATATAAAATATTGTTGTTGATGATAAAATGTATGGAAAGTTCAAATTAAAACTTCTTCAAAATGTTATACTGTGAGAAATGTGTGATTGAAGAAGGATTGGGTTTAGATTACCATCAGTCATATTGCATGCCAACTACTTTTACATAAATTTATCACAAGTTACAAATATAAATAGATGGGCCAGGGATTAAGCTCAGTGGCTTAAGTGCCTGCCCGGCAGGCACAAAGTTGTGAGTTTGATCCCCAGTACACACACACACACACACACACACACACACACAAAAGTATGTGTTTCCTTGACATACGGTTGATCCACAAATATCAATAGGTGAAAGAAGAAAATGAGTAATCAAATTAGTATAAAATGTGAAAAAATATCATAGATTGATATGATGGACTGGTTATTTCTTTATGTATATCCCTACTCCTGGACTCTGTCCACTGTAGTCATATTCATGCTGATATTATTGCTGTATCTGGTATATGAATATGGATGTTCAGGAAAATATCATTGTTTTGTTGTACAAGACTGTAGGACAAGGGCTAGGGGTATAGATGACTAGCAAGGTTAACATAGATGGGCTGGGTTGGGCTGTTCAAGCTGGTCATTCCAAAGTGAGATATATCTGACAACTCATCTTTGTCTGGCAGTAGGCAATGAATTCTGAGCCCTAGCAATACTCCACTTGATAAAAGTAATTAGTATGTCTGAGACCTTGGGATAAATGAATTTATGCTAAAAATTTAATTTTTAACAGATAAATTTATGTTAAAAATGTGATTCATAGTGAATGCTTCTTTTTGGTTTGGGTAGCTTGTGTCTCTGTAACTAAACTCGGTTACAACAGTTCCAGAAGACACGTGGAAAGCAGTCCTGGAAATTTCCACTTGTTTCTACTGGAATTTGATACATGCTGCCTTCACTCTTGCTAATTTTTATCTGCTTTCTTCTACTCTGAGCATAATAGATTTTCTGAGTCTAATCATTACTTATCAAGTTAGAGAATGATACTGGTGTCCCAACGCAGAATAGACATGGAGAAATTAAGGAGAACTGAGAGTCTAGAAGTAGATACTTAACGTTATGTCCAACTGATTTTCAACCAAGGTACCAACAAAATTGGATGAGAAAATAATAGTTCTGTTAACAATTGTATGAGAGAAACAAAATAGTCACAAGCAAGGGAACAAGAGGAAAAACTGAACTTTACATTCAACAAAAATTAAATCAAAATGGACCGTATACTCAAATATATTAGCTAAATCTATAAATTAGTGAGAAATAGAGGAACAAATGTTCATGACTTTCTGTTGGGCAAAGTATTGTCAGATAAGCCAGCAAAGAACATGTGAGAAAAGAAAAAAAAATCATAAATTAAACTTCATCAAAATTTAAATGTTCTAACTTCAGACATAACATTAATAAAGTAAAATGACAAAGCATTGATAGGAGAAAATCACTAGGATGACAACAAAGATTGACTTAGCAGCGAGTGTTGACCATGATGTGGAGACAGTAGTATTTTCATGAGTAGCTAAAATAAGTGGAAAATTGTGCTACAACTCTCAAAAAGAGTCTGATATGTCAAGCAAACATAGAGTTATATAATCAGGAAATAATTTTAGGATTTACTCAAGAGAATTTAAAACATGTATTTATAAAAAATTATGGAAGAAAACAGTAAGCCTCAATCTTTTGAATATCTTAAACTTAGAAATAACCAAAAATTCTTCAAATAATAAATGGATACATAAAATATAGTGTATACATATAATGGGTTTTTATCTGCGGTGAAAAGAATGAAGTATAAATATATGCTACAATATAGATTAATGATGGAAATATTATGGTAAATTAAAAAATCACCCAAACCACATTTTAAATGACTCCATTTGCATGAAATTTCTAGAATATGCAAATATATGGTGGTAGAAATTAGATTAGTGGTTTCATAGGACTCCAGTATGGTGGAGGGCAGGGCAACTATTTATAGTTACAGAATTTCTTCTTCAGATGATGAAATGTTTTAGAGTCAATTGTAGTCATAGAAAACCCTGGGAATATAATATTTAATATGATTGAATTACACAGAATATGAATTATATCTCAACAAATTATTATGTAAACAAAAATCTTTCTTTGAAAGTGATTGATGATGTTCTTTGAAGTGATTGCATATTTCTCACTTATGTATAATAAAATGTATTGATTAATATTTGTGTTTGTTAAAATATATCAGTAAATTTTATTTCCTGCAAAAGCAGTCAGAAAAGTTGAACTGACCTTCTATCAAGAGCCAGGTCCTTAGTAAGGATAGTTTGCCATCTCAACCTGAATTTTCAAATATCACAGGAGTGTCAGTAGTAATTATAGTACAACAAAAAGCATTATCTGGTACTCTGTCAGGCCAATCAATACATACAAGAAGTTTCTTAAATAATGCTAAGCTTAGATTTTATTAAATTCAATGAAAAACCACAGATTGAAATAATTGAAAGAAATGATGTGATTTGTATTTTAGAATCACTGAGATTAAAGAATGGATTAGACTTGAGAAATTTGGAAACTGCAGAGTAGGGATCAGTCAGGAGGGTGGCAGAAAAACACAGCGGGAACAGAAAAAGGGAATGCTCTGTAAGATGGCTGTAACTTTGAGCTATATAATAGCTTCTCTTTGATGAGAAAAGAGTCCACTAGAAAGAAAAAAGTGACAGCAAAGAAAATAAAATATCTCAATGAAATTATGAATTTGTGACATCCCGATGCAGTTATTGTCTATGTCAATAGAGTTCATTTGCAGTTGCACTAAAAGAATGACAGTTTCTCTGGGTGCACATGATGGGTCTGTCATTGAGATTACAAATAAGGTCTGGAGTATCCTCATGATGGTGTCTGACTGCCTTGGAAAACAGACAAAGCTATGTCCAGAAAATAAAAGATAGGAGGTGGACGAAGAATGGAAAGGGTTTGTAGCTGCACTTGAGAGAATTGTTAAAAGTTGAGAAAAAATAAGAAAATATATTTAATGTTGTTCAATATTATTCTAGTGCTGCTTAAAAACAATTTTTTCCTTAAAGTTTTATTTTCATTAGTGAATGTTTTCAGTATAAAATTATTACATTCATTATAGGGAGTTGGTACATGTATGTAACACATTTTAATTCTTTTTATCATCCCCTACCTCATCCCCCTCTCTTCCGCCTTCTCTTGGTACCACCTCTTCTCTTTTATAAAAATTATCTCCCTGTTTTCTATTATATTTTTATTTTACTCATTAGTTGGTTAATATTTTGGATTACATTAATTTTTCCAGCAGTACAGACCAGTTCAAACACAGGATAAAAGAAAATCTGAAAATCCAGAAATGACATTTAATGTTTGATCCAATGTAATAACTACATCAAAGAATCTAAGATTGAAATGATGGATTCTATTACCTAAATGGAATGACATGTCACTGAAGACAAAATTATCTGAAAGTAAATAAATGCCTCAAAGACCTGAAATTGAAACAAATTGTAAAAGAAAAAAGAAAAAAAGAAAAGAAAAGAAACAAATTGTAAATGAATGGTGAATATTTTGAACATAAAATTTCATAGTTGGGTAGAGGACTATTAAGTTATAAGGCCTATCAGAGTTGAGTATTAAATTATAAGGTGTGGTTTTGGAATTCCATTGTAAGAGCAGAGTCTTCCTTGTGAGGACCATTGGGAAAATATCTTCTAGGCCTCTCTCTCTGTCTCATAAATGACTATCTTCTTCCTAGGTTTCTTCATATTAGCTCACTTTTATGTGTCTCTGTCTATGTTCAGATTCCTTTGTTTTATAAGGAAATCAGCCACATTAAATTGTGGCCCACTCTATCAATTTGTATCATTTTTGATTATTTCTGTAAAGAGCTTATCCCCAAAGAAGTTCACTTCAAAGGTTCAGATGGTGTCTTAGTTACTTTTCACTCATTGCCAAGACAAAATACCTGATGCCCAAAATTAGGGAAGGAAAGGTTTGTTCTTACAGTGTTTTGGGAGTTTCAGTGCATTAGTTGGCTCCAAGTCAGTATGGCGGGGTAGGGCTGCCTTTCATGGCAGCTGCGAGCAGCAAGGCGCGCTGGCAAAAGAGAGGGGCAGAAGAGGAAGCAAACAAGAGGAAGACCCGCCTTCCCTTACACTGTGTGTCGGCTCCACCCCTGGGCGGGTACAGCACTCACATTGCCAGATAACAAACCAACAACAAACCAATAACTCAGGCCCATGAAAATTATGAGGACTTGGGGGTACATAGCATATTACCCAATACAGATGGTAAGGACTCATTTTAAGAGGGATTTATTCAAATGCAAAGGTAGGATGGAGAGTGTTAATACATTGAAAGAAAATGATGATGGATACTTTAAATTGTCCTCAATAGTCGACGACACCTAGTGATGACACTAGAAGTTGTAAAGACAGAGGTAAGTTCTTCAACAAATGTGGCAACATGGCAAAGACACTTAGCACAACATTCCTAGGAGATGTAGTACTCAGATCAATAATGGTTTCTACTTGGTCAAAGTGTGCAAATGATATCTGAAGTAGGTGGGACAGGGTTGGAAAGGTTAGTTTCACTTCCCAACTCTTGGAAGATGGTAGAGAAGAACAAGTACAAATAATGGAAAGGTTGCTAAGAAAATGATCTCAGAAATGTTTGGCTTCAATTCAGGCAAAGAAGTATGAAACAATTTTGGGTGAGAGATTTAAAATAAAGGTGACTCTTTAAAAACAGAAGGTAGGTTTCATAGCCTACATTTTAATGTTGCAAAATGGAACATTAAAAAAGGAAGGAAAGGACAGAGAATTTTGATCAGAGAAGCAAAAGTGCTAAAATGAGATAAATAGATTAGGTAGTCATGAGTGACCAAAATGACAGAAAATAAAACAAGTTGGATCTTCACAATATTGAAAGTATTAATGTCAAAATTTTCACTTTTTAATTCACTGCCCATTCTGGACACTGTTTTACAAAGAGCAGCAGTCTCAGAAGTAAAATTTGGTAATTTTTGATTTAACAACACAGTTTCCTTTGGAAAAAAAAAAAACCTGAACTAATTTTGCTTCCAAATCAATCTATGCATTGATAATTATAAGCAACAGAATTAATTAACCATATTTCCTTTATTCAGACTCACATTTAACTAAAAAAGGGCCAACTATGTAAGATGGTTTCATTAAAGTAGAAGAACAGGAAAAGTTTGGTGAATATTACACCAAATTAATTAAAGTGTAAGAAAATATTTCTTCTAATTGATGAAAGGTACACATGAGGACCCCCATCCTGCACTGCAGTCGGGGAATCTGGCTGGATGAGACAGAAAGAAGGAGCTGCACAAGGGGTAACTGAAACAGAGAAATCTGCATGATAAATTCTTTTTACGAAGTGAACTCTTAGTTTTCTATTGTTCTTGCTATTGCTTGCTAACTGGAAACACTAAGCATTGCTTTCTTCTTGAAAGGAAATCATAGCAGTCTGACAAACCATTTGTAGAACAGTATCTCAAGAAGTGAACCTTCACTTTTCAGTTTCATTAAGAAAGAAATTATGACTATGCAGAGTTCAGATTCTAAATGCAAAATAGAAGAAAAAAGCTACTCAGATGAAAGAGGCCACAAATGACACAACTCAGTAGTAATTATTTTCACTTGTGGATATAATGAGTTAGAGAGAGAGAGATGGAGTTAGCGATAGTATGACAAATTTGGTTTGAAGCTGAGGAGGTGGCAGGCATCATCTCAGTACTGAGATACAATATTTTCTGTACGAAATACACAGAAAACTGGTTGATAAACCTAGAGGGAAAATGATGCCTCTATACAGCATTTAGCTAAGATATACTCAAGGTACAGGAATCATCTTGTTAAAAGTCTTGCAATTAGAAAGACTTTGAGTTCTTGGTGTAAATTTTTCCAGAAATATAAAGAATTGGAATCAGTGTTCTGTTACGTTTTCAGGAAACTTGATAAAAGAATAGTTGAGATAAATAAAGTCCCTTTGACCCAGTCTACTAAGGATAAGTTTGCATTTTACGAAGAGAGGATGTTATGATTTGTATCTAGATGACCCCCAAAGCCTCATGTGCTCATAGATGGGGGTTTGGGGAGTGGCTGGATCACGGGTGTGTGATACTGGATTATGGGTATGTGATAATTGGGTTAGTCTATTGATTAGCTTGGTATAGCTCTGGGTGTGGATAATGGTAAGGCCCAACCCAGGTGTGGGCAGCACCAAACAGTAAGTTTGTAGCTTCTATGAATGAAAGGGAAAGAAGAAGAAAGGCAGCTACTGATCCGTGCTTCCCACTTGTTATGTCATGGACTGTTTGCCCTCTGCCATGCCCTTCTGTCATGCCATCCTGCCTTGGGGCCAGCTGACCATGGACTAAAACTTCTAAAACTGTGAGTTAAAATAAACTTTTCATCTTTTAACTTGTGGGTGTTGGGTATTTTGTCACAGCAATGAGAAAGTAACTAAGACACAGGGAATAAATTAAAATAAAGGATTGTTGTGTTGGAAATGTTGCACTAAATTAAGACTACAATTTTTCTCACTCGGTAAGATAACTAGGGATGGTGATAAGGGAATCCATTCTCCCTGGTGATTTTCAAAGACCTCTGAGGAAACAACAACAACAAAAAACTCAGTTTTAAAAGAAGTGGGGAGTACTCACCATAGCAGAGGCTGCATTCATGATGAAAAGATTCCTATTACTTTTCTAGGTGTCCCGTTGGACACCAGTTTACCTGCCTGATAGTGTTAGAAGCATCTTTTGGGCAGGAGTTCCGTGTAAATTTTGACTCCATCATTAATATACATGTGAGCACAAAGCTCTTTGGAAAAATATGTACCTGAAGATGGCTTGGAATAATTATAGGCAAAATGATCTAAAGAGAAAAGCAATGTCCTTCTCTTGATGGAAAATCAAGTGACTTGTACCAGTTATTTGGAACATTAAAATCAATGAGACTCAGCTACGGAAGCTGACAAAGAGGCAATCAATACACACGACAGTGAAGAGTAACAACATATGAAAATATTAGTTACGATTTGGGTCATGAAAATGTTATGATTTGGATGATAAATACCCTCAATATGCCCATGGCTAAGGGCTTGGTGTCCAGCCTGTTGCTCTCCGGGGAATAGAACCATTAGAGAGTACAGCATGGTAGAGGAAAATTAAACCATTGGGATTCTCTCTTTGCGGGGATATTGGGACTCTAGCACCTCCTAGTGGTCATGAGGTAAATAGATTTCCACTGCCATAAACCGCTAAAATGTACTTGGCCACCATAGGATCAAAGCAAGACGGACCAAGCAACTATGAATTGAAATCTCTGAAACTGTGAGATGAACTGTTCTTATTTTTATGCTGCTTGTCACAGATATTTTGTCACATTTTGACAGCTAAATGGCATAAGTCTCTTTATTTGGAAGTGTGATTAAAGACAAAATATATTTAATATATCACCGACGTTTGCAAAAATTTTATTTTATATATATAAGCAAAGAAAAGAGATAAAGCATACGTATAAAATTAGAATAATAAATGTCTTTGGAGAAAGGTACTAACCTGCACTTGTATAACTGCTATGCTAGATGCAATTTGAAATGTCTGAAATACATGAGATTACTCACTCCCCATATGTGTTTTAACTTTAAAATAACCCTGGCAATACCTTTATACCAGAACTTGCAAATAAATGAATCTCTATTATCGTAAAGAAGAGACTGAAGTACTTTAAATTGCAGAGGTTCAAGGAACAAAATATTTGAAGAAAGACAAATGCAAAATAGTGCTTTCAACACTGCCCTCTGAAGAGAGAAAGGGCAGTTTCTGAAATAAATCTTTAAATTTGAAACATATTTTCTGTATTCAGAATTTTGCATGTGATTATAATGTAAAAGAAATCTCAAGGGAACAAAACATGAAGTAAAATATGGACATTTGAGCAATTATCAGAGGAGACAAAAGGCCCTGAACCTAAGAACATTTTCTCAAAAGTAATTTTTCAGCTGTTAGATATCAAAAGAGGCCAGGCTTATTCTATGTAAAACAAGACTTCAAAATCCCACTTTAAAACATAGTCCAACCTGGAAATAATTCTTCATATTTTATGGCTTTCTAAATTCTTTCATCTAGGAATCTGAAAGGAGGAAATGAAGTAAGTGCAATGATTGAAATTTTTGAATATTAATGACTTCAAGAAAAATGGAAGCAGTTAAAAATAAAAAGAAATCTACTTTAATGAAAGCCAACTTTTAATGTCATGCGTAAGGTTAGTCGGATAGTTATAGAAAAGTGATAGCTGATAGCTATTATTTTGTTTCTGAGTTTCTCCCTAAGCAATGTAATTGTGCTACATGAGTAGGGTGATGATGTCTCAGAAGGAAACAAGTGTTTCCTGCTAACATGAAGTTGTTCTTTGTATTCCTTTCAGAATCTGAAGTGTTCATGAAATGTTTCAGTATTAAAAAATATAGTCGCTGCATTCAGAATTGTTTACAACCCAAGGCCTCAAATAGAGAAAGTAATTAAAACTAAAAATGCCTCACTGTGCTTTACAGTGAA
Source organism: Dasyprocta punctata (assembly GCA_004363535.1). Taxonomy (NCBI): domain Eukaryota; kingdom Metazoa; phylum Chordata; class Mammalia; order Rodentia; family Dasyproctidae; genus Dasyprocta; species Dasyprocta punctata. Next base: position 22,393 of record RJWM01014647.1, on the reverse strand, counting down.
GCCCCTACTACATAGTAACAGTCATCTGTGGAGATATGATTTACATGCCTTTGAAAGTCCCATATGCTTCCAAACAATAGTCACATAATTAAAAGTTTATTAGATAAGCATCTTTATTTAATGCATTTTTACTAAACAGAGCCTCCCCTACCTCTTCTAGAGAGTGTTGATTCGAATTGCAAAACAAGCAGCATTTTGAGGCACACTGTTACAAGATAGACTTTTTTCCTGTTTTTGACTTACCCTCCAAATGGAACCATGGGTTGAACCAAGCAAAGAAAGGGCTAGATTTCACCCTCTTCTTCGCTTAAAGCCTCAGTAATGTGCAAATATGCAGAAGTTACCTACAGTACTTTGGTTACCATATGGTTAAAAAGTCATTATCAAAAAGTCATATTGAATTGCAAATTATGTCACCGAGGAAAGTACAATCAGTCTAGCAATCATGACAAACCTATGATAACACATAAGCTCCAGTGGGCAGTATTCATTGAAAGCACAACTGAAAGAATAAATAATGATCAAAATGTACAACAGATATTGTGAAACAGGAAGAAATTTTTAAATAGAAAAGAGGAACTAGGGATGAGGGAGAGCAAAAGGAAGGAAGAGAAAAGAAAAAACAAAAAAAGAAGGATAAAATGGAAACAAAGCTTTGTAAATAAGGAAGGTAAGAGGAGTTAACAGAGGGGAGGGGATTAGGGAAAATAAAGAGGAATCAAGCTGTATCATGTACAGGTACAAAGTCCTTATGATGAATATGATCATTATGAATATCTAAATGTTACTAATAAACTTAGTTAAAATACACACACATACACACAAACACACACACATACACAAAGGGAGAACAGAGAAAGCTTTAAAAGTTTCACCATCAGTGGTCTAAGGTTTTATTAAGAAATTGAATGATATAAGCCTCTTTTTAAACTGTAGCTACATTTCTGAAAGTATTGTTTGTTAGAAAACATTATTCTTCAGTCCTCCATTTCCAAATTTGGTGAGGGTAGAGGACAAGACTGCCTAAAGTCTTCAACAAGAAGAGTACTTTTTCATTTATATGAAAAGCCTAAGGTGTGTAGAATTGAATCTGGGAGAGTAAACTTTATATATGTGGTTCAATCCTTGAGCTTTCTCCGTGACTCTTTCAGGGTCACATATCTTCAGGAGGCACTTATTTACTTTCCCTTGATGTAAGTAAACACCCTTTTCTCTCTGCAAATGCAGTTCTGAGAATTCTGTTTCTGAACCAAAACAACATCATTGAGGATAGCAAAAAACTAGTGAGCTATATTTTAGGACGTATTTGACTATAGAAGTATTCCACATTTTTTAATAAATTTACTTCTACAAGCCTCATGTGTTTTATTTCTTAACTGACTCAGAACTTGACAGGAAAACAGAGATATCATTATTGTATGCATTCCATTATCTCCAATACTCTTTCTGACTGTAACCACTAGAGCTGCTTTCTCTGAAAACTTTTTGTTACTTTTCTGTCACTTTGAGTTAAAAAAAAATCTATGCTAACATATTGTTATTACTTTATAGTTCTTAGAATTTTAAAATCAAACAGATATGAAAAATGTTTGGAGACTTGTTCCAAAACAAGTACAGGCCCCCTTAGAAACATATACTAATTAAGTTAATTTATATATACTACTTTCCCTGTAACTATTTTAAAAGGAACAATACAATACAACCAATAAAGAAAGATAAACTTCAGTTTCTTCCCCATTTTAGAACTTTGCCAAAACATTTCCAATCAGTGGCTTGTTGAAAGTATGGGTGGTGAAAATCCAATTCATCTGAAATGAAGAGTTGGCTTAAAGAGAATTGGAATGCAATTTCTAATAATGTTAAATCTCAGATTTACAAAAGTTAACATTAGCAAATAATACAGTCAGAAAATCTGTATTAAGAAAAGTAATATGTAGATTTCTACCCCTTCAAAACCACAGAAAAGGAGACAAAATGAGTTTGAAAAATGCTGTCCAGACTTTTCTTGACAGCAGTGATGAGGAAGAAACTCAGTGGATAAATTTTCAAGCCCTATAGCTTTGTTACTGATTATGTTAATTCTAAATCTGAAAACTTTAGGTTATTTAGTATGCCCATAAATTATGAAAAGGAAAGTAAACAAAGCTTTTGTTGATTGATGAAAGGAAATATGTTTGTGTCATTTGAAGAAAGTCTCCATGCTTTAATGATGTGGGTTGATTGTCCTTCTAGAGTTCCAGAAAAATAAAGAATGCACTGATTTCAACGTGCAAGTATCTAAGTTCATATTAGCCATTAATGGGATGATAAATTTTTCTATATAATGGCTATGAAGAATTTACTAAAACAAATCCTTTATTTTCCACCACAGCATTTAGAAAATATCTTATATTTGTATTTATATACAATGCTTATAACGATCATTTATATAGCTATATACAATTTTATTTTGTAATTATATATTATGTATGATAACATATATTTTATTATAAAAATATAAATTCCAGATAGGAAAAATACTTGTATTTATGAAGAGCATTCATAAACTAGTCACAGAATACTTCATGAAATTGGGGAAATAAGGAATAACCCGAACACATGAAAGTTAGTAAGGATTTTTAAAAATTGAAATAATATAACTTATGAACATTTTAATATAAAATAGAACTACAAGCGCTAGGTTGAAAAATTTAAAAATATTTGCAACTCAAACAACATAGTAAATAACATAGCTTTTACTATACAAAATTCAGATAATAGTAATTAAAATATTGAGGTACCATAACAGGGGAAAATATTTTTAAAAATAACTTAAAGTTTACTTTCTCTGCTTACAAAAATATACATGAATTTAGAGGTTGTAAATGTTAACTGATATAAATTGTCTAACTTGCAGTAGGTTTTCAAAAAATGGGGAGGAAATATCAAGTTAAAAGGAGTTTCCTATTCCAAACCCTTCTTAAATTCTAGAAACACATTTCTATCAAAAATAAATATATGCAGTCAGTTCTGTAAGTAATTCTAATGCTATTTGCCAAGTAGTATTTTAGACGTCTTAATAACAAATCTAAGCAATAGTTTTTATAATTGTCATCTATAATGGTAGGAATTTAAGTGAAAGTAGTATTTGATATTTCCAGTCATAAGCGGATGCTTTATTATTCTATTAAACTTTATTTTAGTATTTTAAAATTTGATTTTATTCACAGAGTGACTATGTTATATTAAATCATGCATTTATTTTAAAAACTTCTTTTCACATACTATAAAGTTTTCATGTTCAGCATTTTTAAGTGTTACATTTTTAATGTACCAAATTAATTCACGGTAACCCTGGTACAAAACAAATTCACTGTAACCCAGGTAAAAAATTCATTCTAAATTAAAGTATAAGTGCCACAGCGATACATATGCACCCATGTTCTAGCAGCCCAATTTGTAGTAGCTCAACCATGGAAACAACCCAAATGCCCAACAACTGAGGAATGGATAAAAAAGATGTGGTATTTTTACACAGTGGAGTAACACTCAGCTATGAAGAATGATAAAATCGAGGCTTTTATAGGTAAATGAGTGCAACTAAAGACCATACTTATAAGTGAAATAAATCAAACTTGCATATGTAAACATAGTATTGTCTTCCTAGTGTAAGAAAGTGAAAGAATAAATAAGATCCAAAAAGTACAATAAATATTGTGAAAGGGAAAGAAATTGTTCAAAAGAAAAGAACTGGGATGGGGGAAAGGAGAAAAGAAAGAAGGGGAATATATATATATATATATATATATATATGATACTAAGATAATTATACTACTTTTTTATTAGTTCATTGAAAGGAACAGTTAGTGCTTATATTGCTAGATCAACATTGCATGCTTATGTTTATATATGGTAATCTGAGCAACTATTTCAAAGACAACAATATGAAATATAGTAACAATTCTTAATTAACTAATATCTTGTATTGAAATTCAATATCATTTCTATTATTTTCTTATTCTCTTTAAAATAAAAATATATATAAGTGGTCATAAAATTTATATATTTGTGAATGGAGTTTTAAATTTTCAGGACTAAGTATTCATTTGATAGCTACATTTTTCTGCTAGTATTTTTAATACTCAAACCTGTCACAGAAAAAAACGCAGCTAAGAGATAATACATTGTGGAAACATAGGACTATTCCAAAAGGCATGATCATATCTAGAAAAAAATGATGCTTGATACATTTTTCACTTATTTCAAGGTATTTAAATGAAAGCATAGAAATAAATTTCCCCTAAGGTCTTATGCATCATAGGCTTGATCATTCAACAGCTGTAAGATCTGTTTCTTGAATAGTTCTTGCATGTAAGCAGAAAAACCTTTTGCAATTGACTTCTAATGTTTCCATAGATCTCATGGGAACAGAGATGTGAAAAATCTGACACAGCCTTTCAATACTGGAGATAAGAATTTACGTACAAAGTTATTTCTAAAGATTGTGTCTATGAACTGCGGTTTAAAGCGATACTTTTGCAACTCTGGTTAATATAATCAAAAACAAAGTAAAAAATCAAGATAAAACGCCAATTCCAAAACAAGTGCCTGGTAATTGCAAGACTGGTTTTTGAACTTGGGGCAGTTATATCAGATTGCATAACAAATAATTTAAAATATTGCTTCTGAAGAGTCTTCTTGCAGTAAGATGGGGCATATGTACATTTCGTATTTTTTCAAGTCCCTGCAAAACCCTAAACAACCATGATGTATGAACAATTTTTCAAAGTTGGAGAGGAAAAGGAAGGTGGGAAATTTAAGCCTCAAATAAATGCTACGGTGGTAGGTTCCCTTCTTTCCTTTGTGGCTCACATATCTCTGATTTGGATCCTGTCACTCAGACACAAAACAGGTTGACAATAAAAGCCACAACAAAAGCACACACTCTATAGCCAGGAACAGGAAAAGGAATAGCTTATCAGTACAGAAAAATATTAAGACTAAATACTCTTCTGCAGTCTAACAATGAAAATGTTTTAAGGGGAATGTGAAGAAACCAGGATTCTATTGCTGTCATATTATAAGAAAGCGCTGTGGTGATTAATTTTTGTGTCAGCTTCGTTGAGCCATGAAGTTCTCAACTTCTAAAGTAGTTTTCTGGGTATGCCCATGATAAAGGTGCTTCTTGATGACAGTAACATTTAAATCATGGACCCAATTTGGCTCTCCTAATTAGATGGGGCCTCATCTAATCAGCTGAAAGTTTGACTATAGTAAAAAGGGATTTTCTCCCTATGACTGAAGTAAGAAGGCATTCCTCCTTGAGTACCTTTACATTGCGATGCTTATTGTTGTTTTTACTTGTATTTAGACTTAAGACATTCGCCTTTCCCAGATTTTAACACTGCCTAGTTTCATTCTGAAATTATGTTATAGACTGTCCTGATTTTCAGGCCTTGCAAGTTGGACCAGAGAACATTTCTTGATTTTGCTTGGTCTCTGATGGGTTCTACCCTTTTGAAGCTCTGGAAAGTCCAATGAGGCACCTGCTCAACATGGTGCTGGACCCAAAACACAACAGCATCTCCCTTCAATACTGACTTCTGCATTCTTCTTTCAAGCCTGAATTTGAACTTTCCACTTTTTGTGTGCCAGTATTCCCCTAATCAGCTGTCAACACGTCATCCTGCCCTCCGCCTTTATACTCCACCCTCTGTCCAACCTAACAAAAGCCCACTGCTTCTTTGTCTGCCTCTGAGGGATCTTGCACTCTTCTGCAGCCCTCTCCTGCCCACAATAAAGGACCTTTCCCTTTTATTTTCCTGCCTTTGCTTCTCTACCACGTCAAGAAAAACCTATCAGTCTCCAGCTTGCTGACTGAAAGTCTAGAAATCTATCAGTCTCCCTGACTGCATGAATCAATTCATTTAACATATTCATTGAGATTATGAATGTGTTAGTTTTGTTTCTCTGGAGAAACCTGTTCCGTACTCATTCTGTCCTTCTCCTGAAAGGAAAAGACCATTTAAGACTCAGAACTTTTATTTTCAAAAGGCATAGTTTTCCACTTCTCTGAGGTGTCATAAAGACACAAAAGTAACTTGGGCTTCAGTCACCATTCAGTAATCATATGCTTCCTCTCTTACTCCTGTCTTTGGTGGTGCCTTACTAGACAGCAGACCAGTAATGAGACCACTGGGCACTGTGTTGTCAGTGGAGACTTAGACATTCTTACTCCTCCCAGTCAGGGAGCTAACACTGCAGCTTACTGGAAGGCAGAAGCCACACACATGCACACACACACACACACACACACACACATACACACCCTGCTGTGTCACTGGCCTCCTGTGTCAGTGGATTCTGATTGAGGAACCTAGACTTTTATGATTATCTGGCAGCAGTAAGGCAAATCTACCAGCAAGTTAATCTTGAAATTTCCAGCCTCCAGAACTGTGTGAAATAAATCAATTTCTGTAATTTATAAATCACCATGTTTATGGTATTCTACTAGAGCAACCAAAATGAGATAAAACTACTTGGAAACACTACAGATAAATTAAAATGAAATTCTAAAAGTATGTCTACTAGTACTACAGAAAAGTAGGAAAACAAAAACTGATAACTAAAAGAAAACAATGAGAAAACAAGACACAAAGTAATAATACACAACCATGAAAATCACAAGAATAATATTAAATATAAATGAAAACATATACTATTTAAAATAGAGATATTAAAAGGTAAAAATAATAATGCACTGAGAATAGCAGAATGTATTAAATATCATGACCCATTTACATGTTGTCTGTAGGAAACTGTAAAAATATAACAATATCAGTACAGATGCACCTCATTCTATGGTATGGTTATGTTCTAATAAACCTAGCATGAGCTGAAAATAAATTTAATGTACCTAATCTTTTGAATATCAATAGCTTAGCCTAGCCTACTTTAGTAATGTTTAGAACACTTACATTACACTACAGTTGAAAAAAAGTCATCTCAAAGCCTATTTTGTAATAATGTTGACTATCAAAAGTAACTTATTGAACATTCTACCAAAATGAAAAATAGAAAGCTTGAATTGGTATACTTTTGCATTAATGCAAAGTAAGAAATGTCAGCAATGATCTCTATGTCGAAAGTAAAAGGATGAGAAATGATATACAGGGTAACTAATCATGTAAGGCCATGATGACTATACTAAACCCATGTAAAGTGGATTTCACAGCAAATAAAACCACCAGACCAAAAAGAACAACATATAATGGTATATGTATTAGTCCAAAAGGAAATATAACAATCCGTAAAGTATGTGAAGCAATGACTGGTAGACACTATTAGAGAAATAGACACAAAAATAATTATAGTTGCAGACTTTAAACACATCTTGTCTCTCAAAAATTAGCAAGGAAATGAAAAAATAGTAAAGATAACTCATGAACGCTAAATGATATGATAAAACAGTTATTTATAGACAATTCTATCTAATTACTGTAGAACATATATACATGTCAAGTATCTATGAATTTTGTTATCAAAAAGATACTATTTTGGGTCATAAAACAAACCAGCAAATTTAATTTAAATCATACAGTATGCATTATCAGACCAAACAGGATTCAAAGGACAAATAAACAACAAAAAGCTAAGAAACTCTCTAAACACTTGAAAATTAAACAGTATAAATGGTTTAGATACAATCCATGAATAAAGAAGAAAATTTCAAGATAAATTTCAAAAATCGTGGAACTGAAGGAAAAAGAAAATACAACATATCAAAATTTATGGAAAAAATCTAATACAGTGCTGAGAAAGAAATTTAGATTAAATAAGTATATAAGAAAAATTTAAAAGTGTCACATCAGTATCTAAGGTAAGTTCTCAAGAAACTAGAGAAAGAAGATCAATAGAAGTTCAAAAGAAGCAGAAGGAAGAAGATAACAAACAAACATCAATAAAGTTTGGAACAAAAATAAATAAAACTAAAAGAAAATGGCTGGTCAACTGGAAAGATAAAACAAAATTGGCAAGCTCTAGGAAGACAGAGAGAGACAGAGATAGATATATAGAGAGTGAGAGAGAGAGAGAAACTGCCAATATGAAGAATGAAAAAGAATATCCTAAACAGACCCTGTAGACATAAAAAAGAAGTAGACAATATCACAAGCATTTCTACAAAGTTTATAAAATAATTCACCACTTCTTAAAAAAATTGTCACCACAACTTACTCAATTTGAAATAAGTCATTTACTATTACTCTGTAAGTATTAAGATAATTTAATTTGTAATTAGAAAAGAAATCTTCAGGCTGAGATGGTTCCTTGGTAAATTCTACAAATATTTAAAGTGAATTAGTGCTAATCACTTAGTAACCATCTCTTGACAAAATTGAAGAGAAAAGAACAGTCTATTTTATGAAGTCAGATTTACATTCATATTAAATCCAAACAAAATTCTTACAAGAAAACATAGAAAAAGAAGACAAAACAAAACTGCAGACCAATGTTCCAGATTAGCATAGACATAAACAATCTTAATAACATATTAGAAACAGAATTCAGAAAAATATAAAAATGATTTAATACAAAAAAGTGGAACTTAATGTAGAGAATCAAAGCAGGTTTGATATTTAAAAATTAATCAGTGAAATTCAGTATACTAACAAGCTAATGAAGAAAACAAATCACATGATTCAATCAGCCAATGCAACATTGAAGCAATTCATTATAAAATGTTCAAGAAAAAATAAAGGCAACTTGCTCAACATGCTAAAGAAGATCAAATCAAAATTACTCAGCTAACACTGCACTTAACAGTGAGTGAATGAATGTTGTACCCCTAAAACCAGGGTGTAATATCTATTCTCATCATTTCTAATCAACAGTGCTGGAGGCTCAAGCCAAAGCAATAAGTGAGGGAAATAGAGGCATAGAAATTAGAAAGGGAATAATTATAATGTCTGTATTTGCACAAAGAAAATTCACCAGATAAAATATTCCAGGGAAGCTACAAAATACTCTCAATACAAAGAATAATAAGATCACAAGATACAAGCATGTAAAAATCTCTTGTCTTTCTATGTACTATCAATGGAAATCTAATTACTGAAATTAGAAATATGATGTGATTTTTAATTGTTAAAGAAAGATGTACTGTAATGTTGATGTATCTACACAATCAAACTGATAACAATAAAGTGTTCATAAAAGTAATTTAAAATATAAATAAAATAACAAAAAGCGTACTGAGTTCCTGAATTGAACACTTCATCATAGCAAAGATAACAATTCTATCCAAACTAACTTCATATTTCACATACAATTCCTAGCAGGATTTTGTGGATGTAAGTAAGATCCTATTAAAATTTATGAGAAAAGGCAAAAGGATTATCACTGCAATAACAATTTTGAAAAAAAATAAAGTGAAAGTGATTACAATGTGATTTTGATAAGATAGATTCAGTAATAAAGGCTTCATGGTAGTAGAAGATGTATGCAGATCAATGTAGCAATTCACAGTCTCAAAATAGATCTAGACAAATATGCACTACTAATTTTTAACAAAGATGCAAAGTCAATTCAATGAGAAAAGATAACCTTTCCAACAACTGGTCCTGGAACAATTGGATACCCATACACAAAGTGTGAACAATAACTTAAGTTTTGCACCTTATTAAAATGATCTCAATTCAGGCTTAAATGCAACTGTAAGATAAAAAATTTCCAAGAAATAAAAGTGAGTACTTAAGATCTAGAGCTTGATGGGAACAAAATTCTTATAGTTGGTATTAAAAACAAAATCCATGCTAGAAAATAATTCATACAGTTGATTTAACAAATATTCTACTCTTTGAAAAAACTTGATAAAAAGATAAATAACAAGCTGCTTATAAAATATTCACTCATTCTTCATATCTGATGGAAGATTAGTATCTTGAATATAAAAAGAATTTTCAAAACTTGACAGTAATAAAATAATAAAAAAATGTAGCATAAAAATGCACACGTGAAATAAACAAACATTTCTTTTCATATTCAGTATATATAAATGCAAAATTAGTCTATGGAAGCATATTCAACATCATTAAGTTTTAGAGTGATGAAAATTAAAATCACAATGTAGTTAATTTACTACTTAAAAATTCATAAAGCTTAATGGTTAAATTAGTCAAGAGAGAACTGAACATCCAGAGGGAAAGGAAAAAGAAAAATGGGAAGGAGCCTCAAATACCAGACCAATGAAGAAAAAAGAAAGAAAAAAATTGAGACTGAAAATATAATTCCTCTTCGTTTCTGAATAAATTATTTCTCTCCAGAACCTGCAAATTTAGAATCCATAAATACGTAATTTTCCTATGTAGCTTTAAGGTGTTTGGGTTGTGCATTCCCTCCAGAGGCCCCTCAGTTCATACACTTCAGGTCATGAACACCATACAAACCAAGGCATGACCTTGCTTATGTTAGTAGCTGAGGAAATCAATCAGACTACCTGGGTCTGCTGTCAATTTGCTGCAAGGTAGTGATTCAAATTGACTGTGGGATTCAACTTCAGCGCTTTCAGACTCAGCTTCCTCTGAAAGCCATATTCCCAGACTTAGTCTTTCACCTCACATGTGGGACTCGTGTGTTTCTTGGCCTGAATATAAACATCTTAAGGTTCTATGTCTAGCCTGCACTTTTTCTATGGCCATCTCTTGTGACTGTCTGTCTCACTCAGTCACTGTGGGAAAGTAATACTGAAAACTCTGAAGTGGAGTTATTCTGAATTTGTTCAATGTCTCATTCTTAAATAAGCAAAGCTTTCCCAAAATAATACCACATTACATACTCTGGTAATATGGCAGTGCCGCATTGTACTTCTTTTCCAATTCTAACCTGCCATTGAAGGAGTTGCTTTTGGAGTAGAAACCACCACTGCTTTTGCAGTTTATGGTAACTATGAAATTTTCTTGGGGTTAAGCTTGCTGGTCAGGGTCGTAATTTCTTCCTGAATCTCCTGATGCAGCATGCTTATCTTCTGTCCCTGAGTGTTGGCTTTGTCCATGATGAAATTGGTCAGTGCCTCTGCTACCTCATTCTGAAGGGAAACAAATTGCAGAGCTGGCTCAGAGTTGGCAGTTGGCCATGAGCAAGGTGTGGAATTCACAGTCATAGAGTTGGTCAGGGGTCCACGTGTGGATTATGTGATTACATTGTCTGCAGCTCTACAGTGTTCTTTTTAATTTAGACTAATCACCATATTTCATTTTAGGAATAAAAGTGAAGGATTTTCTGAAAAACATATAATAATAAAAGAAAAACATTAACTAAAATTGTAAGATGGCAGCCTAAACCTTAAAACTTTGAATTACTAATACACAATTTGAATACTCCTAATTCAAAACTCAAAATGCTCTAAAAGCTCAAAAATTTAAGTGCAATATAAATATAACACTCAAAAAATTTCCAAAATTTAGTGCACTTCAGATCTCAGACTTTTGGATTAAGGCTATTCAACTGACAAAAATTTATGCAAATGTTCCAAAATCAAAAACACTCAGGAATATTTGCATAGACTTCATTTAAAATCAAATAATTTATTTGACATAGTTGCAGATTCACATTCAACTGTAAGCAATAATATAAGCAGATATCAGATGCACTTTGTTAGCATCTTTTAAAGCAGTAATATATTATTATAGTCAGGACATTGACATTGATACAGTTGAGAAATAATATATCACCACACAAAAGATCCCTGATGCTGCCCTTTACTATTTCACTCACTCCCACCAGCCTCATCCCTTAAACATATTAACCTCTCCCCTGTTAGTACTATAATTTTGTCATTTCTAACATTACTTAAATCATATTATGGATTTTGTGGAATTATCTTTTTTCACTAATTTCTCATGAATCATTCTCTTGCCTTTGTTGTTGTTGCTGCGTTGTTATTGTGTTGCTATTGTTTGTCCCACCCAGGATCTCTTTTTTGTGACCCCCTAAAATTTAAATGTTGATGTTTAACTCCTCATATCATGAGATTAAGAGTTAATGCCTTTGTAACATGTATAGAATATGAAGATGAAACATTCCTTAACAGGATATCTGCCCTGATGGAAGAACAGCCCTGTGTTCCTTCTCTGAGGTGAGGATGCACCTAAATAGTAACAGCTATGAACTAAACAGCAGACTTTCACCAGACCCCTAATCTTCTCTTACATTGATCTTGAAATTCCCAGTCCTCAGAACTTTGAGAAATGCATATCAGCCAATAAATGCATGCTGTTTTGTTTTATAAACCCAAACAGAAATGTTCATTAATTTCATTACTGAGAAATATTCCTTGGAGTGGATGCATCAGTGGTGTTTAAACTATTGCTCATGTGGGAACCTCTGGTTGTCTCCAAATTTTGGCTGTTTCAACTAAAGTTGTTGTGAATGGTCATATACAAGTTTTTTCTGGTCAGAACCGTATCTACCATTTCTCTGAGATAAACACAATTGACAGACAAAAAGTTTTGTTTCGCTTTTCTTCTGTAGGCTGACACTGACATACTGTTTCTAAGTAACCAAATCATTATTACATGAAGTTAATCAGCAACACAAGAATAAGGCAGTAATAAGACAAATTCTAAAACTTTCAGTAATAACTCTCAGTGTGAATGGTCTTAATTTTAAAATCAGGAAACACATATTGGCACAATAAATTAAGAAGCAAAAACCACCAATATGAAGTATGCAAGAAGGCTGGGAGTTTGGCTCAGTGGCTTAAGCGCCTGTCTGGCAGGCGCGAGGTTCTGAGTTCGATCCCTATTGCCACAAAAAAAAAAAAAAAAAAAAAAAAAAAAAAAAAAAAAAAAAAAAAAAAAAAAAAAAAAAAAAAAAAAAAAAAAAAAAAAAAAAAAAAAAAAAAAAAAAAAAAAAAAAAAAAAAAAAAAAAAAAAAAGAATTGAAGTATGCAAGAAAAACATTTAATGCAAAAATAAATTCATATACTAGAAGCCAAAGAATGGAAAAAACACTATTCCAAGTAACAGGAACACAAAAGCAATCAGGAATGACAATATCATTTTCAGTGCAAGACATTATTAATCAACAGATGAATGGATAAAGAAAATGTGGTATTTATACACAATGGAATACTACTCGCCAGAAAGAAAGATAAACTTGAATCATTTGTAGAAAAATGGACACAAATTTAGATCATAATGTAAGTGAAATAAATGAAACATACAAGCAAAGCTATATTCTTGCTTCTCTTATGTGAGAAACTGAATATAAGTAGAGACCAAAGTTAAAGCTAGATAATAGGAAACACTGAGATGAATATTTTGCAAATGGGAGGTAGAACAAGGGATAGAAGGAGTACAGAGAGAGAGGAGGGAAAGGAAATGAAAAAGTAACTGATATGCTGTATTTTCCTGTATTAATTCTCCATAAAGGATATAATAATTACATACTGCAAGCACATAGAATAAAGAAAAAATATGAGAAATAAGGTATAAAAAGTAAATTATGGACAATATGGTCATTAATAACGGAAACAAAATACATAAACAAAGTAAAGCACTGAAATATTCTTCACTTCTATATGTGTGATTGTTAAGCTGAGTCATTAAATTTTTTTCTTTCAATAGAATTGTATTATTGCTTTAGCACTTTAAAAAGAGTTTATCTTGATAATTTTGGTTGTTCAAAGAATAGGATTGTAATTTGTTGATAGGCACGTAATTTATTTAGGATTCCTGCCATCTATTAATAAATGTGTTAGTATACACAGATCATGTTTATTCAATTGGTGTAAGAAATAAAATGGACTTTCTGTTCTTCTTTTACAATAAAAACAATGATAGCGTTAAGTATAGCTTATGTTTCTGAGTAAAACTAGAAGCTTTTTAAGTATTTTGCATGCCACCAAATTATGTCAACTGCTGTCATTTCACATGTCTATCAGATAATATTTTATATACACTTAACATAGTATAAATTTTAGAAATATTTTCTAATTAATGTTAGAAATCAGCAATTTTTTACTTCACCAACTACTCGAACATTTCGTGTGCATATGTTGTAGTCAGGGGTTACATGGAGAACAACAGCATACAGGACACAGAGTTTATAATACTGTTTTAAAATATCACCCAGAGTTGAACACAAGAAAGTGCAGGGAAATCTATCCACAACACTAAGACCCAGGATATTTAGCAGAGGGCCTGGATCCCACAGCAATGTCTTGCAAGAGTCCCACTAGAGACCCAAAACACATGACAATGCCTCCCACAGTTCCAACTGGGAATCTAACAGCCCACAATAAGGACTCAAGCCAGTCTATTTATGGTTCTGTGCCAGGAAGGCCAAAGGTCAGCGGTGGAACCAGAAAGTCTATGCCATCGGGGTGAAGGAGCTGTGCAGTGAGTGGGTTGAGGGTTCTACGTAGGAGCCGAGAAGTCACGCTCAAAAGAAGAAGTGGGGCTGCCCTGAAGAGCACCACAGCCATCCCCAACGGCGATGAGGTCCCGCGCTCCTCCGACGATGGAGAACAGTTGAGCACAGGTCAGGAAGCCCAGCGTGACCAGCTTCTCCAGCACACAGCCTCCCCTCTGGAGCCAGGAAGCGATGCACAATGTGAGGAGCAGGGCTCCTGCAGCGTGAGCCACAGCCACTCTCATTGATGAGGTCCCGAGCTCCTCCAACAATAATGGCCAAATCCATATTGGGGAAGCCAGCCTGACAAGCACCTCTGGGAGAACCAGCAGCTCGAACAGCAACTCTTGAAAGAACCCACAATGCCTAGCTCTTCTTCTCCATGTCTCTATTTATGCTGGCAACTTTCTTCAGGTGGAGCATCTTTACTCAACACCAACTGAATAAATTCAACTGGTGCTAAGTTGACCACCAGTTTTTAATGCATAACAGCATATAAGATATTAAACTGACTGTGGACAAGGTAACAATTATCTCAATCATGTGTTTGCCAAGTTCAGAAATCCTGCCAATCATTTACCTATATTGTGATTAACATTAATATTCTACCATTCACTTTTTGTTTGAAATCACATATACAAGATATGTATATCTCATTATCTTTTTATTAACCTAAACTGCAAATTTTCCTGTCATAGAATAGGTTTTAATTTTTTTATGTTTATTAATTGATAGATATAAAATCGCACATAGAAATGGGTATAATCTTATGTTTTGATGTGTGTGTGTGAGTATATGGAACAAGCCAGGTTTAAGATTTTATCTCCTCAAACATTTCTTTTCTTTGTGGGGAACACTTTCAAGATCCTTTTTGCTAGCTTTTTGAAATGTGCTATAAATTATTTTTACATATACTTACTTTCCTGTCCAATAACACACCAAATCTGTAAAATAGTTTTAACACAAAAGTAGAATACAGCAACATGAAGACTATAATCAAATAATAACTTTTCAATGATAGCACAATTTTGCAGGATGAGAACACATAGTTCACTATGCATATTTTATCATGATCTATTCAATCTTTTAAAAACCTTTACTGTACTTTCATTAATTGTGACTGCATGATAATTAGAATCCAGAGAATATTGTACTTAACACTTTATCTTTTTTCTTATTGAGACTTGACTGCAATAATTTGTTGAGAAATAAATATTTCATATGGGAGATATATGGGAAGATAAGTTTTTCTCAAGGAAATTATGATTAAGTACTATACAGCATAGGATTCTACTTCATTATAAACTAAAATTGGCATATATATAGCAAAATTCTAAATAATAAATGTCTATTAGCTGTAAAGATTAAATGTACATTATTTGACTATATTATAATTATTTGTATGTAGGTCTATTATTTCTGTACCGAATATATTAGTTTATTTACAAGGAAGTTTCTTTTAGTTTGAATAACTTGTATCTACATATTATACACATATGTTTGTATAGGTATATATATATATATATATATTCTGTGTGTAGATATGTGTATTTGTAGATGTCACATACTCTAATTATACATCTATATGTGTGCGCAAAACATAGTGTGTAAAGTGATTTATACACGCAATACGTATATAACGAATTTAACTGAGGTATTCATTAAGGAATAAAGTGACCCAAAAATTAACTGTATAGTTCAATATTGTTTAATCTAATTATAAAGAACAAACAAGTAATTTTGCCAATAAAGCTAATGAGAGTAGGGGACACACATCGATATTTTACTGGACAATCTTTTCCTGTCCTTCCCTTTGTGTGTTAAATGAAGCCCACAGAATAGACTTACTAAGCGTAGCAAATGTGGCACTTGAAGGTAGAAAAAATTCAAAATACAAACCACTAGCCAAATAAATACTTTTCTATTTAACGTTCCTCTTTTATTTTCATGTTTATTTCCATTTAGTTTAAAGTATCTGTCCTTGTTGTTTTTGTCCTTTTTACTCAACTAACTGAATTATCAAAGAGGATTACTGTGATTTTCAATGATCTTGGGCTCTTTTTCCTCTTTTCTCAGCACCCTAGCCAGGCTGAAGATCCTTTGAAGTCGACGGGACATCTCCATCAGTTGTGATTAGTGGAGCTCAGAGCAAACAAGAATAGCTTCCTAGCAAAGGCATTGTATCTCTCCACAAATATCTGCAGCATGGCATGCCACAATTCCTATCTTAATAACCCAAGTTGCTTACCTCTCAATCGTTTTAGTCCCTGTACTTCAGATCCAAGTAAGCTGGTTTGTTTGATAATGTGGAACAAATCTCTCTTTGGGTCACACATTGACTATGAACTTTTTCTCTCAGGACTTCCTCCATATTGTGAAACTATCTCTTTGTGTCACCCTTCACGGTGTATTTAAGAGACCTAAAAGTTATGACAGTGAAATAGAAAAGGTAGCTGCTGACAAGCACAAAACTGATGAGACAGATACATTCTGAGATGACTGCTGAACCCTGACAGCTGACTGAAAACTAATCAGGCAAAGTACGTCTGCCAAAGCTGAAAACAAGCCTGGCAGAGAGAGGTGTGTGCTCTCATATTATGGGAAATGAAGTCACTTGTGGCAGCAGAGGAGGAGAGTCTTATATTCTGGATATGCCTCCGCTGCCAGCCCCTGCATAGCTTTGGGCAAAAGATTCCACCCCTAAGAGGCTATTTCTTAATGGAAAAGACCTGGAAAAAATACTTCCACATTTCCTGCAAGAATTTTGGAATAAGAAATATCATAGAATTTGCTCATCCATGTATTTTTATCGTTATCCCTGGTGATGGAGATGAGGAACAAGATGCAAAAGTAATCCACAAAGCACCACTATAAATAAATGGAAAAATATTACAGAAGGTAAAAATAGAGCAGTTGTCTCCTGCAGAAGTCACTGACATGGAAATGAAAACTGGTAAGTCAAGTAGCTGCAGCTAGAAGAATGCTTTGTACAAGAAGATACTGACTTTGGGTGGAAATGTCTCCTTGTACCTCACATATCATTCTGTCATATGTAGCTAGTTTTATTTTGAGCTCAGCAATACATTAAAGGAAAAAAACTAACTCACAGCTGAACTTATCAGATATTTTGATAGTTTTCTTTTCTGGACAAAACAGTTACAAGACTCTTTAATATATGTATTCTTCCTCTTTTCAAATATCTGTACTTTTAATTTCCTCTAATAAAAAACTAGTAATTGCCTAGATTCATTGTTATCTAATAAAACTTTGTGTGATTTACAAGGCAAACATAACATATTAAAAGACAAAACAACAAATGGAAGCCCCATTAAAATTTTTCCTACTGTTTGTATAAACAGAATCCTAGCAATCACGTAGGTGTATCATAGAATCAAGAAAAAATAAAGTGATAATAGTAAATGACATTTATTTTGATTTTGAATAAATTTATTCATTGCAAGAGAAATACTTGGAATGTTTTATATCATAAACAACATTAATCTAAAGAAAATTACAAAAATCAAAGTCAAATCTTTACAATATAAAAATATAGAGAGTTACTTCATTTAAGGAAGAAAGTAGACAAGTTGATAAATTCATCAACTGGTAAATAGGCACAATTTTACATGTTTAAGTTACACAGTGGTTTCAAGAAATAACAGGTTTTTGAAAATGAGCCTGACAGTGAAGAATAGCTCTGAGCAAATGAGATACTACAATCTGGTGGGCCATTTTCCTTTCTTTTCTTTTTTTCTTTCCAGTAGAATTACTGGTTTCTGAATGAATGCCTTTCCAAACAGTAATTAAAAATAAAATTATATTCACAGGTTAACTATGGAAAAAATCTGTTCAGTATAACTTCTTATGAAGTCAATGGTTTCTTTAAAGGAAAGAAGGGTGACCAGCAAACAACAACACCAACAAAAGAATGGATCTTTCTGAGCATGAAATTGTTATTTTATTGGCCTCAATAAACAGAAAATGAAACCAGGATGTAAGCACAATGAATTTGAACCTTGTTAAAGGTATCAGTTATGTAACAAAACCATGATTAATTCAACATCGGAATACAAATAATTTTGAGTTAAAGGCACAACAAGACTACGTCTGAAATTTATTTTTAAACTCTTATACTCACTATATTGTGTACTGAAAAAGATTGCAGAATATTCTGGGAAATATTTATTTCTCCTTAAGTGACTTGGTTGTTTCACAGAATGACAATATGTACTGTATAATAAAATCCTAGAATATATTTGAAACTTCAGGGAAAGCATTATTTTAGCATTCATTATATTGATTATTTTAAAAAATATAAATGATTAAAAAGAGAATAAAATGCAAACATCCTGGAAACATACTGAATTATTGTTCTCTGCCTTCTGTGAATCCAAAAAACTAAGAAAGATTAGAATGAATAACAAATGACTACTTTTAAATTGCTAAGTTCTATGTACAGAAGTCTATCAATGAACTTCATTGATGAGAAAGTGTACAATTCAGTCAGAATATGACAGAAAGCTGTAATTAAGATATTTTTTGTCTTTAGGCTATCATAAAATTCAGTATAATTTTCCATTCATCATTTACTTAGTGCCAATGTCTTTTTTTTGTCAATTTCTTAGGTAATTTTTAGATATATTTTTAGAACTTACTGCTATTTGTAAGTCAGAAAATAATACAGAAATAAGTTTACTGAAAATAGGGTAATGTCATTATAGTAATTATAAATTAGTATGTTCTGTCAGGTTGGTAGTAGGTTATATTTTATTTTGAATATTCAAAAACTTTTCTAAGTACATTTTAATAGGAATGGCAACTGTCAAGGAAAATTTGATAGGTTCAGGAAATTTTTACTATGTAATACTTTACATAGGAGGATTTGAGCAAAAAATTACGATGAAAATAAGTATGTCATTAAAAAATATCATGACCAAGCTTTCCTGCATATGAAGAAGAAATAAGAAAATTGTGACAGATGGAAAAAAAGAAGGAAGGAAGGAAGGAAGGAAGGAAGGAAGGAAGGAAGGAAGGAAAGAAGAAGGGAGGGAAGGAAGGGCAGAAGGAGGGAGGTAGGCTAACATTAACTGTTTCTACACGATATGCTCTCTGAGGCAAGCATCTTTATGAAGAAAGACATGAAAGATGAAGGAAGACTACCTTAGATGAATATGAGTCACTGTGTAGACACTGTCCAGTTTAGAGCGAAGTCTTACCCAATTCTTACCAAGACACTCATGGGCTAATGGTTGCACTATTTCTGTGAAAAAAATCATTAGACAGTTTGGTTATGCATCAGTGAACCAAAGGTGGGAATAGAGTCATCTGCAGTTTAAAGATCAGTTGGGGCAGCAAAAACAAAAGGTTTGACAAAGTGCTAACCCAATGGGATATCATTTTCCTGCAGAAGAGCACTATGGGACACTGAAAGAATAAGTTTGCTCCTAGAGGAAAAATTTTGTGACGTCTGTTAGATGAAATAAAATATTCATCACACTAAATACTCATTTCTCCATTACAAAAACCTGTATATAGTCTGCCTTCTCTGTTTGGGAGGCTCAATTCGTAGTGAATCCTGAATAAATGTCTGTCCTGGTTACTTCTCTCTCTGTTGAGACAAAATACCTGATGCCCCAAATTAGGGACAGAGAGGTTTATTTAGTTTTTGGCGATTTCAGTCCATGCTCAGCTGGCTCCAAGGCAGGGTGGAGCGGCTGAGGGGCAGCTGTTTATGGCAGCTGCAGGCAACAAGAGTGAAAAGGGCAGAAAAGGGGAAAGCGCGCCTCCTTACCTCCTTTATAATGTATGCTGGCTCCCTGGCCTTGGCGGGTGCAGCACTCACACCACCAATCCCAGCACAAGACAACAAACCAATCACGAACGCTAGATTCAACCCACTCCATGACTGCATAAGGCTTTGGGGGGACATTTAAACAAGCCACAACAATATTGCATATGTATTTGAAGTTGAAATGCACCAGTGTGGTTCCTTCAGCTGTCTTTTAGTGTTGCCAGTTCAAATTATCTAACCACTTTATCAATTATTGCTAAATTTGAGATTATTACAGCCAGATTAGTTTTCTTGCTGTATATTACCATCCTAAGATAGAGGAGAGAGAGAGAGAGAGAGAGAGAGAGAGAGAGAGAGAGAGAGAGAGAAACAGAAGGGGAAGAACAATAGATCTACCTTACAGTTAGCATAAAGAACAGCAAAGGGTTCTCATATGTACTAAAGAAAACTGGACAATACTCATAGAAAGTTGAAGATAAATGTTGTACAATTTAACGTATATTAATTACACATTTCCTAATTATCTGCTAGACTAGATAACCCTATTAGACTTAATAATCTTTTGTCTGTGTATGTGTGCATGCGTGTGTGTGTGTGTGTGTGTGTGTGTGTGTGTGTCTGTTTGGTACCAGGAATCTAACTCAATATCTCATGCTTACCAGGAAATCACTGTGTTGTATTCCCAGCCCTTAGACTTAAAATTTTATTCTATCTATTGGTTGACATTTTAATTAAGAATACATACATTTTAGTTAAAAATGAGTGTAGTTTAAAGACCATTAGTAGAGATAAGATATTTACTCAGGACAGTATCAGAAAAAGAGCTTACTACTCCTAAAGAATAGAGTGTTAAAGTGTTTGGAGAAGAAAATACTACAGAGTCAATGACATTTATCTATATACACAGTAGGGCAACATGTTTAATATTTTACCAATCTAATGGCAGAAACTCTATTATTTAGAACTTCGCTAATTTCCTCAAATACAATAACCAACTGCACAGACCTTCAGAACCAGTCCTGGCCTCCAATGAATCAATTTGGAAAAGGCATTTTAATAAATATACAAGAAAATTTTTCTGACTGAGCATATTTCAGGAACACAAACTGCACTTTACAATAAAATATATAATTTTAGCTCTTCTGAAATTATTTACATAACTTTTAACATATATTTTCTTGAACTAACCACAACAGAATTTAATGAGTGTCCATTAGATTTAGAAAGAGTTTTGTTTGGTGCTGTAGTTCAGTATTCAGTATTCAGTCTCTTATTTTGAAAAGTATTATTCTCAGAAGAGTTCTAATGCCTTTTCCACCTGCAAAACACTGAGATAATAAGAGTCACATATATTTTTCTTTATTTGTCTGTGTTATTTTTAAGCAATTTATGGGAAGAAAGCTTAATTGGAAAATGCTGGGATGAAAGAGATATATTAGCAGTTTGAGCACACTGAGATTATCTCAATAGCTTTACTATACACATAATTTCTGACACTCGATTAACCTAATCAGATGAGACACAGCTATGATTACATGAGTTACTTATATTCAAAATGAGAATATCTTTCTCAGAATTTCATTAGAGGATCAATGGGAATAAGATATATGCATTTGACTATCCCAGTTGTGTGGCAATTAGAATTAACTGTTTTTTATAAATAAGCTGATGTATACAGCAAATTTACACTAATTTCTTTATGAAAATATATGATTAAAATTTCACTCTTAAAATGTTTACATTGTCTCTCATATATATTTTATTAACTGATATAATTTGAGTGTATGGAAAAGTATATTCAGCATATATTACTTAGAGGAATGTTTGTACTGAAATAATCACTAATTCAGTAAAGGAAAAACTTGTGCATCTATATCACAGGAAAGGTCTCAGATTTCCATTTTCTCTATGTCATGGAAGATATTATGTCATAATTTTATTATTCATAGATGATCCAATAATTAACAGAGCCATCAGATTTGAAGTATTAGTGAAATAGATTTTGAAGTGATAATACTTTGGAAGGTTGGTCAATTGAACAAATTTTCTACTATAAACATGAAATAATCCTATATAACATAACATGAAAATCCTAAAATAATAGATAATTATTTATTTATCAAAAAAATTTGTATTTGTCAATAGAAATATATCATGCATTTATATATGTACATACATATACATTTTGCATGCATTTGGAAATATATATAT
>RJWM01014646.1:0-49685 GCA_004363535.1 Dasyprocta punctata | reverse complement strand
GAAATGGATTTTTTTTATGAAAATTACCTGTTCTCTATCTCTCTTTAGGGTAAGATGTATAGAATTGGCTAAAACATAAGACAGAGTGGTTTAATCCTAGACAGGAGCTCCACTGTGGTAGGAATAGACAAAACATCTTCACTGCTTAGCAAAATAAGCTCTCCCTTTCTCTTCTACATTGGGAGTTTCCCAAACCTAAGTCAGGCAGATCTGCAATGATTGGAAGCCTGAAATAAAGCAATCATCATTCTATCCAAACATTGCCATGAGAGAGTGACAAAAGCCTAGTGATCATCTACATCCTATGCGATCCCAGGCAAATTGTCTAAGTTGCTAATGACTCTGAAATATAGAATGATTACCTGGCTTAGATCACAGTGTTGCAAAGCTTATATTGGTTTGTTGTACACAGAGCAACAAAAATAGTGTATGTTCAATAAATACTGTTGTAATAGTATAATAAATATATACCTAAAACTAATAGGAATATTGGAAATAATAGTTATTTTGAAATATTTCTTGACTTTAAAAGCTAACAGAAAATTCAGTTTATTTTAAAATATCATTATGATCTCCCAAAATAATTTCACAGGAGATATTTGGCAATAAGATGTCCTATTGGAACTTCAGGCCTACCTGCTCTGACCCTCCCATTCAGTCATTTCCTTTATGTTCTGTCCCTGTCAAAATTTCTTCTGCCTAGTCTGTCTCTAACCAACAAGCATATCTCCAGGTCATGTACAGCCACTAGACTTAGAAGAAAACACAGTGAGAGATGATTTTTGAGAAAGAAGAAGAAAGAGAGAGGGAGAGGGAGAGAGAGAGAAAAAGACTAAAAGAGAGACACTAAGAGCTCTAGTCTTCACAAATAATAGAGGAAATGCAATAGTATTCTACTGAGTTCTTTCATTTTTCTTGTAGATGAGAAAGACAATGTGAAGCTCCATGTTTGTAGCTATATAATTTTCCAACATTGCAAAACTGGGATTCAGGGAAATTGCAGAATCTCATCTCTTGGTATTCCTATTATAGCACTGCAGTATGGCACCTGGTCTGGTTTCAGGTTCTCAGTGCTTGGCACTAGTGAGACTGTCACACAGACAGACCAGTTTATCCTTATGCTTTGGAGAAGGAGAGACTCATGTTAAGGCAGGGGGAATAGAGACTCAGTGGTTAGGTTGGGGTAATAACTCAAGAATGTGACACATGCTCTCTTCCATAACCAAACTTACAGCTTGGCCAAGGACTTAAGACAATTTAGGTAGCTATGGGCCTCCAGTTTTCTCAAGCATATACCTACAACTTACCAGTCTTAATAATTCATTATAGATTTTATTTTGAACTTGTATCCAAATTTGTCTTTAAATTCTTTTTCTCCCAAACTTGCCTAATAGATATCATGGTCAAGGAAGTACAATTGGCAGCTCTGGCTTGAACTCATGACCTCCAGTCTCCAAGGAGTGAAAGTCAGGAGCAGGGAGCAGGGATGGAGGTCCCCGTCTCTACTCAAGTGGGTCCACAGTGGATATTTTCATTGGTATTTCACTGTGGGAAAAGCATAGTCTTCAGCAGTAGCAAGACTGAGCCTACATCTCAGTCTCCACACTTGGGAGCTTTCTAAACTTGGACAGAATGCTTCATCTCTTTCACCTTCAGTTCTTCATACTTGAAGAGAAGCAGGTAGCATGAGAGCCCAGTTTACCTCGGGTCTAACTACAAGCTATCAATGTGTCTTTAAGAAATATACCTGTTGTGGTTTGTGTTCTCCATCAGTGACATAGATAATGATCCATTCTTGAATGCTAGTATGAGTATGACATAGGTTTATTTGCAAAATGGACTTAAATTAGATTCTAGCATCTACTAAGTACTCAATGTGTGTGACTTATTATCACCATTAATTCCCAAGGTTGAATGGCACATACCTAACAGAGCCATGATGTTAAATAAGATTACTTAAATACCATAGAATGGCATCTGACATATGGAAAGATTTCAGTTAAATATTAAATCCTATCTCTTTTTTTTTCCTGTGGTCTGAAGTCATTGTTTCATCAAGTGTCGCTTCTGACCCTTCCCTCAACCTGCTTCCCTCTCAGCTTCTGCGCCAACTCCAAAAACTCTTTCATGCTTCCAAATCTTGGATTTATACGATCTCAGTTAAGTGAGATGTTCTAAAATTTCCAAGTTGTTATTAATTGCCTTCCTCTAGCCCTGTAGTCTTAGCATTTTAGCCGTTAATGCCGAACCCTAAGGCAAAGGTCCTATTAGGGCAGGGTTGGACTCTGTTCAACATCTGGAGGCTGTCAGACTCCAAGGCTGTCACTGAAACTGCTATTTTCTAGAACTGGTCTGATCCTTTAAGATTACTGGCTCTTAAGGAGGCTGTAGCTCTGTCCTAAATTGCTAGGCCACAGGTTCAGAATGTGTGCACTTCTTTGAATCCTCACACCAATTCATAGGATAGATATTGCTTTCTTTATTTTACACACGATGACTCTAAACTCCCAGGAGTCAAGTTTTTTGGCCCTAGCTAAGGAAATAAAAAGCCTTATGAAAGAAAAGTGTTGCTGTGTTCTGCCTCCACACCCCAAGTCTGCTTTCCTGTTCATGGTCTATCACCCGCCAAGAGTCATGAACTCCACCCAGATCTGACAACCTGACCTCACCAACTATCTAGACCCACAGCCTGGACTCCCTCTGGGCCTTGATAGCAGGCAGATAGCTCTGACCCTGCCCTCTCTGTCACTTCTGATAGATCCATCTTGCATACCAGCTCACAAAGTCCCTCTGGGGGTCTCGAGTTTGCTGACTCAATGTTGTCTAAAGTCCAATCCCTTAGATACCCTGCTTTCAAAGTTACAGTAATAGATTTCTCTCTTGTAACTTCCTTCAGCTAAACCTGATTCCTCTGCTTCCCCAGTCCTTCCTCAGAACCCTGCTCATGAGTGCAGCAAAGGGCTGTCAAGCAGCAGCTTCAGTTTAACAAGTGTCTGGTTCAGTGTTCAACATGTCTGACTTTAGGCAAAACCTTGACTCCTCTGAGTGCAATCTTGTGATTCAAAAATAGATATAGTAATTTTATCTCTTTTTATAGAATTAGAATTAGGGAAGAAGACAATAGCTAAATGCATGAAACTCTAGAATATAGAAGGTTTAGTGGTCCAATTCTTAATCTACTAATATTTTGTCTCGTCTCTTCTAACTCTCTTAATCATTCCCTATCTTCTTATCCCCATTTATTCTCTTACCTAAAGTAATTCCTCTTATTGTATTGATTCCAGAGGGTTCTGTAGGATGTGTGAGTAAGCTATTAATAAAAAGAACTTTCTTCAGAAAAGATGCTTACCACATAAATCATTTCAACAAGTTTCAAAAAGAGGAGGGAAGATCAAAATCAAATGCAGGAGTGAAGGAGGTATAACTAGGAAACCAGACCCAGAGCCTCCTGGAAGCTGAAAGTAGGAATCTGAGAACTTGCCTCTGAGTGCCAAGCAGCATTCCTCCTGAGTGACTCCAACTATGAAGGGCTGAGACTATGGAGAAATTAACTCTAGACGGAGTTGAGAGGATTCCAATAGGATGGGCTATATAGAGAATATCTGGATGTCTGAGAAAGAAGAGAAATCTGTTATAAAAAGCAAATCTGTTCAATACAGGTTATGAGTTTCTTTCCTCTTTGGATTCTGTAAGACTTCTGAGCTTAGACCAGTCTTCAAAAAGTCCAAATTCATACATGGTGGAATTCTAACTAGAGAAGGAGCATTGTGGTTTCCACTTCATTCAGATCTCTCTTGTCCTTGCTTCTCCATTCACCTCAACACATCCCCTTGATTATGAGATTTATGCCATCAGGAAATGTGGGAAGAGCCTTCTCCTGCCAGCAGGACTGCATTCCTCACTGTGTTTATGACAGCATAAAATGAGACGTATGCCACGTTTTGAGAATGTAGAAATTCATTGAGCTCAGCCTCCTGCTCCAAAAATTTATACTATCATGAGTATACCACTTTCTGTCATGCAGAACTCATGAAATTTCCATCAAGCCCTTGATTTATCTAGGTAACTTCTTCACGAACAATAGTCTTCTAATCTTCAATTTTCTGTTCTCGAAGACAACATTAGAGCACTCATATATTTGATAAATATGAAATATATGCATTTTAACAGGTTCTGGAGACCTAAAAATGAATCAGAGCATCATTAGTCCCTGAATTCATAAAGCCAACTATTTAACTGAATACAACAACTAAAACTGCCATCCCTTCTCCATGTAGTATCCTTGTTCATGGTCTCAAGGATGCTATGCTCAGTTTAGGAAAACCAAAGTATCATCCCATAGCCAACTATAGGGAGACAGCACAATTTTATAGTAATAAGGACAGTGGCACACACAGTTAAAAATGTTCCCTGGATAATATGACCCGGGAGGTCCTTGAAGGCAGTGACTGAGCTTAAGCTTAAATTTGCAGTGTCTGCAATACAGAGTGCCACAAAGTGCATGTCAGTAAGTGAGGACAAGAAAAATGAAGCAAGAGATACTTAGGTTCAAATTTGCTACTTGCTAGTCCAGACTTGTATGACTGTACAAATGCATACATATGCTGGGGCAAGTTAAGATATTCCCCTCCCTGTATTAAACTGAGGGTCCTAATGATATGGATTTCAAAAAATTTGAAATGTTGAGATAATTTATGAAAAGCACTAGTTACTGTATCTGACACAGTAAGCCTTCAATAATTGTCATTTTTATTATTATTACTAAAACCAAACCAATCTAAAGTGTAGAATAAATTAGTTCTGAACTATAGTAAGAATGATTGAAATTAACAATAACAAATGTTTCTAGATTATTTGGTATATATTAATCATTGCTTTAAATTCTTTCTATAAGTCTATCAATTTTCCCAAAAGTCTCGTGAGCATGTTAAAAACCCATTTTTCAGAAGTAGAAACTGAGTCACACAGCCAGGAAGAGATGCTGACTCACCAGGCACTTAGGCAGTTTAGTTCCAAAGTCTATACTCTTACCTACTGCTCTACACTGCCAATGATTTCTGTGAAGTAAAGCACTCGAATCCTTGAAATGAGTTATTTGACTTGGCTCTATGGGACAAGTGTCAAGTTCTTTCCTTGAGGTATATGAGCATAGAAAGAGGGACGTCTTTTTCCCATCTGTGAAGCAGCACCCACGCATTTGGCACCCACTGGTACCCACTCAACTTGGTTGAAGATGAGCATTTCGCAATAATTGAATGAGAAACATGGGGACCTCTTGCTAGTCAAGGAGACCCTGGTCTAGGATTTAGGGCATTTATGAATTTGACTGATAGAACTTCTGTGTTAAAAGAAAAGCAATTGAAAGTAACTGAATCCAGCTTGCCATCTAGAGAAAAGGCCACCGTAGTTCAGGAGAGGATAGAGACTTTCCTACAGAAATGACTGGAATTCTGACATGAATGCCTGTCCTTCAGAGCTCCTGACTGACTGTCTTGTGTGCTTGTGTGGAGCCTTTGCCTCTAACTGTGCTCAGCATCAGAGAAGGAACAGAGAGAATCAAAACTATTTAAGTTAGGGTTGAGCAGCTCCTGGTTATTGCTTTAAAAATAAATACAGAATTTCAATATATGAATAATCAAACCTTGTTCAGGGGCCGAGGAGTAAATGTTCTGAAACTCGCCCCTCCTGAGTCCTGGCTCTGCAGATAGTGCTATCGGAGCCCTGGCAGGCCCCCCTCCCATTGCTGTGCCTCGCACTGAGTCAGCCCAGGACAGAGAGGGGCAAGCTCTCTCTGACCTGGCTGCTGAGTAAGAGAGGTAAAAGGCTTACGGTCTATGAAGTCAGAACATGGCTATTCCAACTTCTACCAAAAGGAATACAACTGCTGATCTATGCATGTCACATCCTCCTCTTGTATAAAAGTGATGGCCAGGCCATTGCACTGGAAGCCACGCTATTATCTTCCCCAAACACCAGTCGTGGTCAGCACCTCTCCTCCCAGGTCTGTGTGCCTGTCTTTAACATTAACAGTCAGGAAATGTTTAAGAAATTTCTTTTTTCATTTTTCATTTGTTTGTTTCCATGCCTCAATGGCTCTGTTGGAAAAGTGTGCACTTTTTTCATGAAAAACAACATATTTAACTTCACAAATACATTTTTTGTGCTTGTGTAAATTCACAGAAAAATGTAATTGTTACTGCTATATATAAAACAACTTTATGGTACATAAAAGAGAAAAACGTTGCAAGTCAAAAAAAACACTATCATGTTTAAGTCTCAGGTTTCTATCCATTGTAGAAATATTATAAAGCTAGTCAAATGGTTATGAACAACAATGAGATAGTACAAAATCAAGACAATTCATTGCATTTTTAATGGCTAATCACTGACACTAAAGGATATTTAAACAGCAGATGGCATATCATTAGCATACTAAAATTATGACTGGAATAGAAGGGAGGGATGGGGAACAGAATTCTTTTTCTATAAGCAAAAATGGTACAGATGCTCTCCATTCTTGCCTGCCCAAATACAGATGCTAGGGTAAATCCTGACTTGAGACTATGTAGTCAGAGGTCTTCAGAGGTGGTTTCAATGTCCCAAAGGTTGGAACCTCTGTAAGAAAAATACAAACAAACAACAACAACAAAAAACTAATGTTCCCAAAAGTTCTCTGCACAGAAGTAACATAACCTCCAGAACAGGGACGTTCTATGAAAAGCATCAGGTAAGTCTTTGTTCCTATTCCCAAAAATAACTGGAGAGAAGTTTATCTTCAGAACCAGAAGAGACAACAGGAATTTTGGTCTGTGCCTTTGGAGACTGACATGTTCTCTCCTTTGTGAATCAGGTTAAACTCTTCAGTCTACATCGAAGATCTGTTTCATTAAGAGGGGGATGTGAAGGATTGAAAAGCTGGGATCTCACAGGTCAGGAAAAGAGGAGACGTTAATGTCTGCTCTCTATACGCACACTCCCTAGTCCTCTTAGTGTCATCATCCATAACTCATAACCCATAGGTCAAAATTGTTCTTTCAATTTTTTGACTACTTTTAGTATCAGAATCTCACCTAGGAGCTGACTGATTAAATAAAAGTCAGGTACTCTGGCTCTGAAGAAACATTTTAATTATGAAGAGGAGTTTTCTCCACTCTCTATGAATCCATGTACCTACCTATCAACCTGTTATCTATCTATTCAGTCATACATTCGCTCATAAATATAAAGAAAGAGCTTATAGTATAGTTGCAGTGTATAAGGGCTCAGTGGTGCACTTGCGAGTGTGTGTGTCTGTGTGTGTGTGTGTGTATGTGTAGGTAGATAGGGGGTTGTCAGAGGCAGAACAGTTAGGTGCCACTATGGTGCCCTCTGTGGTTCTTCAGCTACCCTGCAAGTCTCTCTCAACCTTTTAGAATGATTGAATGTGAGAACCTTTTGGGTGACAGGGCCCTATCTTTTGTGTTTAAACATCCCAATTAAAAAAAAATGGAATAACAATTCTAAAAGTAGCAGAGTAGTGTCATATTTAGGAGAATAACATTATAACATAAAAAAGGCATTTAATAGATTAATATGAAAGTAAAATAAATAGACCACAGAAATACATCAGAAACATGATTGTCTTTATTGAGGCATTTCACATGCAATTTGTGTTTGTACTTATGTCAAATTCAGATGCTGATGGTCACTTGGTTTTCCTGTGCTCTCTCCCAAGCACTGATGCAGAAATTCAGAGAATTCCAGCATTTGACTTCACCATCTCACAGTTCTTAAGTTTCTGCTACATGGAGAAAGGGAGAGAATGATAAGAAGGCATCTTGCTTTGTCGATAAAAGCATTATTATCTCTTCATTCCTTTTCTCAGAACCAAATACATGGCCAAGTTGATTGCAAGAGCTGCTGGAAATTGTAAAGAGATACAAGGCCTCTAGTAACTGGCGTTGTTTCTGCCATCTTTGTCACAGTGATTAGCATGACTACATTTCTAAAACCAGCAGGAATATTTATTATAAAACCCTAGATAGAATGAGTCATACCTTCATTATACTTAAACTGTAAATATAAGACTGAGCATCCCTAAATTAGCAAATTCCATAATATTTGGTGAATTTAGACTCTCTCACCCCAAACCATATCTTATTTTAGGATAAGTAACTTGTCATAAATTATTATTTTATAATAGTTATATTTTTGGGACCCAAATAACTCACATTGACTTCTTCATTCTGCTTTTTACTGGCCACTTGATCATGAGACATTGCCTCATGACTCTGTGTCCATTTTTCCACTCTGGAAAGGGTATTATAATAGTCCCTGACTTACAGAGTTATTGTGAGTATTAAGTGAACTAATATATCAGTAGAGCCTTATACATGCTACAGACATAATGGTTATATTATTATTATTATTACTTTTTTAACTTTTTAAAAATATAATTGATTTTTATTGGCAAACAAATACATATTATTTATGGCTGTGGTGTTACATTTCACTGCATGTTTGTATTGTGTTTTTATACATTATATGATTGGCCCAGGTAAATTGGTATATGCATCCCCTTAGACACAATCATTTCTTTGTTTTGACAACATCTGAAATTCTCTCTACTATATATTTTGAAATATTCAATTGAATGAGTTCCATAGTTAATAACTGCAGTGTTTAAATCATTAAACTCATACTTTTTACACAACTGTACCTTTATACTTGTTAACATCTGTCCATCTCCTGCCCTCTAGTAACCACTGTTCTTCTTCCTACTTTTATAAGATAAAATTTGTTAGCTTCTATATATAAGTAAGAATATTTAGTACTTGTTTTTCCGTGTCTGAGGTTTTTCATTTAAAGTTCTTCAGTTCCATCAATGTTCACATCAATAACAGAATTTCATTCTTTTTATGGGTGAATAAAATCCCATTTATGTATATGCACCACACTTTTATCCATCCATGAACATTTGCATTGATTTTATATCTTGGAAATTGCCAATAATGCTTGTTATCATTATTAGTTTGAATCACCCTAATACGTTTGTTGAGGGAGAGTGTGGGGGGTGGAAAAAGCACCAAAAGGTCATATATGGGTAACAGTGGGAATACAAGAGTGAGATTACATTTCTGAATACTAAAAATGAGTCTATTTTCAGAGAAAGTCAGGTTTTTATGAAAATCGTCATAGCAAAACAAAATTATATCAAGAGAAGATATTTGTTTTATATCCATACAGTACCAAGCAGTGCCAAGCAGAGCTATGACAAAAGGATCAGAGGGAGTATGCAAACTTGCTTGTGGAGAGACACGCTGCTTAGAGGTAGATGAAAGATAATCCTCTCCTCTTCCTAGAGACTCTAAAATAGTGGTTAGTTTACAAGTGTTTAGAAGCCCAAATCCTTTGGGGGAGTATTTTATGTGAGAATACATAGCCTTACCCAAATTCTTATCTTTTACTTAAGACTCATCTACCCTCATAAACTCTTATATAAGATAGTTTGAGTGACTCAACCACTTTAATGCAGAGGGCAACAACAATGAAAGTCTCACTTAAAGTCGGATGAATGGACTAAATGTTCTATCTCAGTTTTCATCTGATGGGCACAGGAAAGAGAGAAACTTCTACCACATATTCTTTCTGAATTCACTTGCATACTATATGATTTTGGATAAACAACCTAATTGTCAATCTCTTCATTAAGGAAGTGTGAAGCACTTTTCTGAAAATTAGGTAAAAATACTGAGTTCTCAGCACTATGATGAGTAATTGTAAAAGCTGCACACATTATATGCCGAACTCATGTAATGATCCAGGCTCCATTTCAAACTATCTTAGAAAAGTACCTGTATGTCCCCTTTGTAGTTAGAGTTGAATGTTTTCTTAAGTGCAGCACTCATGTTTATTCTGCTACAGTTAATTTAGCAAGTTTTGTTTCCTGCTCCCCATCTGTCAACAGTATTGTTGTATTCAGCTGTTTCACGGTGATAACATTCGATACAGACAAAAGGAGTCTAGGCTGGAGTCAAGGCCAGGGAATACCATAAGGAAAGTCAGTCAAAAGCATGAATAAGGAAGGGAGAGCGTCTCATGAGGATATACTCCTGAGACAGAGAGTAAGGAAAACAGGAGAATGGCAAATTTTACAAAGGCATGAGAAGACACAAGTGATTTCTATTAAGTGTATGAGTAGCAGAGCCAGATAGAAGGACCTGGCGTTTGAAATGCGGATACAGAGCACTGTGGCCAAGAACAGTGTCTCAGGAATGACCCTTGTGGGTCAAAGTGGAGCAGAAATTAACATGGAACTGAAAACAATCAGAAAGTGGTAGGAAGATAGTTTCATCCTTGTAATACAACACCCTTGAAAGGAGTATTATTTAATTAAAGAGAAGTGAATTAGTGATAAACCCAACAACTCTGCTAAACCCTAAAGGCATTATGATGAATGAAAGAAATTAATCACCAAGAGTTATATATTCTATGAACATAATGGTATGAGACTCTTGAAAAGACAAAAAGTTATTGTGATAAAAAAACAAAGGAGTGAGTACGAAGGTTAGAGGGTTGTGTGTGAATATAAATGAGAGAATGGGGGAACTATGTTGAACCAATCTTACAGTGTGTTAATTAAGAGACAAAGAACCCACCATGTCCAGTAAGAACATTTTAGTTTTACAGATGAGACTGAAGATGGAGGCCTGGAGGATGTCACAGGTTCAGAAAAGTGAGAGACACCCTTCCCCTCCACATGCGTGTGCACAGGTCTGTCTGAGGAAAGCCAGGGAGAGCTGAGGCCTGAGGAGAGAGCTTCCTAGAGGTTTCATAGAAAATTCAGAAATGTGAGAAAAGAACAAGTTCCTCAGATTTCAAGAAAAAGGGAGGAGAAATCACTGCAAATTTTATTAATTCATTATAAGTTTTGACATCATGAGTTAGTTCCTAAATTTCATGTTCATGAATGTGATTCTTGAAAGTAGTGTGTCGATTAGATTTTTTGTGCCTTATCAAGAATGCTGAGTGCATACAAACATGAAATTAATTACTTCATGTGAAGCTCTTTTGGAACAGCACTTGAAACAAGATGTGTGCTATGAATATGAGAGATTAAAGTCTGCTGTGAGTTCAATAAATCATCTCTAGCTGAGTACAATGGCACATGCCTATAATCCAAGATCTTTGGGAGCTGAGGCAGGAAGATCTGAAGTACAGGGCCTGCCTGGGCAACTTAGCAAAACTTTGCCTCAAAAACATACATAAAAAGTTAATTTAAAAATATTAAAAATTAAATACTCTAAATCAAATGTAGCCACACACACACACACACACACACACACACACACACACACACAAATCTTTGTTCATTTTTTACATGGCAGGAAGTTACCCCTGAAAAGCCAAAAGATGATAGGGAGATGCAATTACTCCTCTGGCAGAATTCTTGTAGGGAACAGTGGTGTAATTTGATGAACCCTCAGAACCATGGTGCCTGCTTTTAGGCTGTTCTGACTTAAACTGTGGAATAAACAAGTGGTTGGACTGAGTATGAGGATGAGGCCTCGACACCTTATCTGGAGGCTGCAATCGTAGGAAGAACACTATTTTACTGAAAATCTTCTATAAGTGCCTTCACAGATGACTAGTTCAGTGGGTAGATGTTGATTTATTAATTGAAAAGTTTTTTCAAAGTATAAAACTATAAAAAAAATATGTAGTGTGGTGGATTAACTAATAGTTCACTTGAATCAGTTGGGTGCAGAGGGCCCACCTGAAGATTATTGCCAACAGCATAAAAGGAGAACTGGAGAGGAAGATGTGTACTGTGATTCTCCTGAAAAAGCTTGTCACACTGGTTTTCCTGATATGAACTCAGCTGTTCTCATCATCAGAGGAGCTCAGGTCTTCACTGTTGCTAAGGATGGCTGCAGTTTTCTTTGGGGGAGCTCTGGTCCTTTGAGCATTGCTTCCTGGCTCCAGTGTAGGTCCCTCAGCCTGCTGGCACAGATCTTTCATCCCACCGGCACAGACTTTCTGGTTTCCACTGCTAACCTTGGGGTCTTCCCAGGGCAGATCTTTGATGCAGATTTGCATGAGACATTGTCATGGGCATTAGGCCTCCAGATGGACCGTGGAGGTCATTGACCTGGGCTTTAGGTCTTCAACTGAACTCATGCAGGACATTGCCGTGGGATCCAGGCTTTCAACTGGATTCTTTGGGTGTTGTGTGTGTGGACAGATCTCCTGCACTCTTTTGCATTTGACTCATTGGGTGACTATTATAAAGTAATCCTATAAATTATGTACCCTGTATTAAATCTTTTCTCTTGTGAACCTTGACCACAACCCCTAAGTTATAAATTTTATTTAAAATAAAATCTGTAAGTGTACATTTATTAACAAAAATAATATTTTAATAGCCACCCTGGGTCCTTCTTCTTGATCATGATGATTGATATGGGTTTTTTAAAAATCACAAGGTAAGTAACTGCACTATGCAATTCTTTGTTACCATTTAAATAAATGTGCATTGTCAACTAGGTCTCATCATTTCTTATATACATTTAGATACTTCTGTTTCTTAGAATTATGAAACATAACCATTTTTAGCACATCACTTCTGAATTTGTACCAGATAGTTATTGTTGTAGGCTATCTTTCTACAAGCATTTGAAATTCGCTAGTGAATATATTGAATTTCCAACTTTTACAAAAATTCTTCCTTTTGATGCAGCTAAACTTTTCTGTACTATTTTTCCCAACATACCTGCGGTGGCCATTAGGGATACAGGTTCTTTATTTGTAGTTCATTTTTTAGAATGATATGAATTTCAAATCAAATGACCAAGGTGACAAATAGTAAAATGACAATGAATAAAACCCATAGGCTCTCAAGAATTCTCAGGAACTACCTGCACAATGACTGAATCTGAAAGAAGTAGGTATGGACAGTTTTTAGTTCTGAAAATTCCCGTATTCAAATATTTCATGTTTAACTTTCGGTGCTTGATAAGAATTATCTTTTCTAATCACTGGATATTATTAGAGTTTTCATTTCCTAGATAGGACATTAGTATAAAAGTTTGCTTAGATAAGAGATAGAATTTAGAATGAGCTGATTATTTTTAAATAAATGAGAGAAAATATAGAAATAGGAGGTGAAGTCTAAATATAATCAGTCATTTCACAAGGAAAACATTAGGAGATAAGTAGATAAATAACAATGAACAAGACATTGTTGAGCAGCTGTAAGTAAGGAAAATAAAGGAGCTAGCACGTCTGGCTTCCACTGACAGATGGGAAGTTTGGTGGTTTCTATTGATATGTTACACTCCATCAGTTTCCTTTTAAAAACAAATACAGGTATATCAAGGGAAACTGAAATTTTAGATGTAACTTTTTGATAATTCTTGATATTTGCTGTTTTCCTTCACCTAAATCTGGTGGGGGTGATGTTGTTTTTCGTGGTGGTGGTGCTGATGGTGTTGTTCTGAGACAGGGTCTTATTATATAGTGCAGGCTGACATTGAACTTACTTATGTTCCCCAGGATGGCCTCAAATGCATGGTGATCCTCTTGCCTCAGCCTCCTGAGTGCTGAGATTATAGGTGTGAGCCACCACTCCCAGATTAAATCTGTTTTTCTTTTAAAAAAAAAAAACCTT
The DNA here is from genome assembly GCA_004363535.1 of Dasyprocta punctata. Lineage (NCBI taxonomy): Eukaryota > Metazoa > Chordata > Mammalia > Rodentia > Dasyproctidae > Dasyprocta > Dasyprocta punctata. Next base: position 36,037 of record RJWM01014646.1, on the reverse strand, counting down.
TAACATTTACTTACAGTGAATACATTGAAAATGTCCTTTTGTATCTGTTATGTCAACACCATTGTCGATAGATAGATAGATAGATAGATAGATAGATAGATAGATCCAAAACAGAAATGGAAAGATGATAACATATTCTAACTCATGTTTCTGTGGCATGAAATGTACTGAAAGCATTACTAATGCTTCATTTAACTCTGAATAAAAAAGAGAAAAACAATAATTCCTTCCAATAATGGAAAAGGTCTAGATATCATGATGCTTTCAAAACAAAACGAATAGCTCAAGCCCTGTTGTGTACAGAAAATAGATGAATGATGCTTCTTTGAATCTGTTTGGTTTTGATGCTATATATAATGGGGTTCATGAATGGAGGAAAGAGAAAGTAGACATAGCTCATGGTAATATGGACCATATGTGGGGCATGCTTCCCAAATCTGTGGATGAAGGTCAGGCCGATCACAGTGATGTAGAACACCAGGACACAGCTAATATGGGAGACACAAGTGTTGAGGGTCTTACCTCGCTCCTCTCCAGAGGCAATGCCCATCACTGTCTTAAGAATCAGGACATAAGAAAAGACAATGATCAGAGCATCCAGAAAGAAAGTCAAAGCAACCAGAATAACTGGGTATAAGCGATTAAAAGTAATATCAGCACAGGCAAGTTTCATGACATCCTGGTGGAGGCAAAAGGCATGGGAAAGAACATGGGAGTGACAATATGGGAACCAGTAGAGTGGCAGAATTGGAGGCACAATGGAAACAAAGCCCCTCAGCAGCACCCCCAGTCCTATCTTCATCACCCTGGAATTGGTAAGAATGGAGGTGTACCTCAGAGGGGCACGGATGGCAATGAAGCGGTCATAGGCCATGGCAAGCAAGACACCTGATTCAACAATGGCTAATGAGTGAATGAAATAGGACTGGGTGAAACAGGCACCCTGAGCAATCTCCCTTTGGTCAAGCAACAGGACACCCAGGACTGTGGGCATTGTAGTTAGTGTCATCCCAAGATCTGTACCTGCCAGCACAGCCAGGAAGTAATACATGGGCTCTTGAAGGCTGTGGTCACTCCAAATGAGGAAGAGAAGTGTGCCATTGCCTGAAAGAATGAAGAGGTAGATGGCAAAGAAGGGGATGGAAATCCAGTGGTGAATTGCCTCTGAGCCCAGAAAGCCTGTCAGCAAGAAGGGAGCAGCACTGTCATTGGACCACATAGTAGGTGTTTGGGTAAAGCAGAGATGTCTCAGCGGTTATGATGTCTAGGGACGCAGTGTTCTTTTTATCGTCATCTTCTCATAGCACATCGTCCAGCCAGTTTTCACCTCAAAATCTTAAAATCTGTTTATTGTCTCAGATTTAATTAATTATCATGTAGTAGTCACCAGTCTTTTCCTAAAATAACAAATAACCATAATAATCATGATAACGATCACAACTTAATGTGAAGTATGCAACTAACTTTTTTCAATTGCATATTTTATGATGTGTTTTTAGCTTTGCTGTCTAGTCCCAAATTGCTCAACTCTGAATCTCTTTCATTCGCTCCACATTTTTACTTCCTCAAATTACAGCCTTTTCTGAACTTCTATTCAATTTGGGAAGTTTGCACTTTTTCTCTTGGAACCAATGGGATATGTCAAAGATTAATCATTAACAAAAATGTTTAATCACTGTTTGATCATTTTTTATGCCTAGATCTTGTAACTTGAACAACTACTTCTAAGATGAAAACATGCAATATATTAGCTAGTGTTGAATTCTTACAGGTTTTTTTTAATTCTGTATTATTTCTACCCTTTTTACTGTTTTGTTTCTTAAAATAAAAAAGTATAAAAAATGGTTAATCAATACAAATGAAGCAACCATCATGAAATGCTGAGAAATGTTGTTATCAACATTGTTACCTCACATATATAATGAGTAAGGCAAGAGCTCATGTGAGTATTTGAGAAATCTAAGCCAGTGGTAGATCCAGTAAACTCACTTTAGAAAGCTGAGATTATTCAGTACATTGAGACTTAGGAAATTTTCAGTGCTGCAAATGTTTTGAGATTTGCAGTATTAAAGACATAGTTTAAAACAAGAAAAGAGATATGCTTTGGAGACCCTAAAGGGAAATTTTGAAAGACAAAGGATTTTTTTTTATTTAAGAGGAAAAAAAAAGACACATATAAGAAAGACAAAAAGCAAAAGAGACAAACAAACGACTAGAGTAAATGCACAACAGTAACATAACAGGTTTACAGATCAGGATGATAGAAACTTGACAATGGTTGCAATATTGCGTATCATTACCTTCAAAATGGTTCTTTACATTAACAGATATAGACATGTAAAATTGATCTAATCATATGAGTATTAATTGTTCTTTCTCAATAACAAATACATTCAGCAGTGTGTTCGTTTTAGTTATCTTACATATACATATATGCAGATTTATATCTTTTCCTTTTCCCTTCCCCTAAAGGGAAATTTTAAGGATGGACTTCTAGATTAAGTATCACCAGAGAAGTTTTATGCTGATATGTTTCCATAAATATTTTTTAAAAAGCATGTTTATCAGAAGGAAAACTGTAGCATCAGAAATTGGTAATTGAATACATAAAATTTACTCAGAAGTTATAAGGGGACACTAAGGACTTCCAGAGTGAAAGAAATAATGACTTTATTGCTGATGGAGATAAAATTATATAGTACCTCTAATTACTAGTAGTCTATAAGTCTTATATCCAGAAAATTAAGAGACGATTTCATAGGGGTGTTCGAAATGTGACCGACTTCTAAGGACCTGCTTAGGAAATCAAGTCAGCAATTTGCATGCAACCAAGAAATTTTGGGACAGGTTTGTTCCAATAAATAATTGAAGACAATGAGAAGGGAAGCATTAGTTTCAGCAGGGAAACTAATTTTCCCCAAATTCAGTTGAATCCATGTATGGCTAGAATATTTTTTAAATTTTTTTATTATAACTAACTCTACTGACACCTCTGAAGAGGGTTACAGGAAGAGTTAGGTGATAGATCATGGAAACAATGATAAGCACATGCTAGGGAATGTTGCCAAATGATGACATCTGCAATGATAACCCATAGGTGATGGAGAAATTCGGATAGAAGTTAATAAACCATGATTAAGACTGCCGTTTCAGAAGACATTGTTACTGCCAAAAATCAGTCCAGAAACAGAAGTAGGAGATACTCTTGTTGATGTGGGTCCTGAAAAATTCTCCTACTGAATTATAACTTACATAAATTATAACTTTGTTGCCTCAGCAACTCTTATCTACTGCTACAAAGGAGCGATTTTAATGTAGTCATAAACCATAATTTCTGGCTACACCTCCTTTAAACTTTCAGCATTCTCTTATTAATAATATATTGAGAAGAGAGAAAATGGATAAATGCCACAATTTGTTGTGCATGATTTGAGTAAACCATCTTGTTTGTACCTGCTGGTACCTTAAATGTGGACCAGAGGGAGGAAGCAGGATGAGATAGGAGACTGTTTAAACTATAATGCCATCTTCAAAGCCTGAGTTAAGGATTTTTGCAGATCAGGGCTTAGGTACTAAAACAATTTCTTAATCCTTTTAACTGTGGTACTTGAAGAAGTACTCTACTTAATATTTTCAGTCCCTAAGAATAGCTTATGTCATTTAATTGCAGCAATCCAGAACCATCCAAATACTCAAATGTGAAGGAATAATACTTGCCCAGTTATGTAATATGTGGAATACAATATTAGGAACAGCCAAAACTGCAGTGGAATTTCACATTACTCTCAGGCAAGTCTAGAGGCTTCGTAAAGAATACAGACATGACTGGAAATCACTATTCATCTACCCCATCCTGGGGATCTTCTTTGCTCTGATTTTACAAAAGTGGCCAGCCCTAAGTCACCAATAGTTTTTGAGAATAACACAGATACCTCACTCAGAGTTTCTTCAACTTATTTTCCTAACTAGAGGCTGTGAAATTGTTGCAGAAAACTGTTATAAAGACTTAAGAAATTGAAATCAGGAGACAAGCAAGCATATCATCCTATTAAGAAAATGAGGAAAAATCTTAAATTGAGCTCTAGATAATCTGCAATACACTCTTCCATCAGATTTTCCTGACTTTACACCTCTTACCTTGGCCTATTCCCCAACTTTGTATGATCCTCATCCATATATGTATAATGAGAAACCACGGGGCTGCACTCACAATCTCAGTTTTTAAGACACTCTCAATTTTACTGTAGGTAATAATTAACAGGAGAGAAGGTCAGGAGAGAAAACTCGAAACCTAGGAAAATTTCTCTTTGTGATAGAAGAGCATCTCAAAGGAAATGAAACTCATAGGCTGAGATATATGGGTGTAGCAAAAGGTATTCATGCTTACAAAACCCAATATGCAAGAAAGACTTTTAGTAGCAATGTGGTTTAATAGTGGAAAATATTACAGTTGTCCAATAAGACAAAAATAGAAAATACCCATTGCCTTTGGCAAATAGGTCTTTGGTGAACTTCGCACTTTCAATAGAATCCTGCAAGTAGCTGCCGAATGATGATGAAACGAAAAATGAATGAATATAAGAAGTGAGAACAATATATTATCCATGTTCTTCAGGCAACAAAACTGAGACTTAGGTATACTGTCCTTAATAAATTGCCTGTGGTTGAACAAATATGTGGCACACAGGAATGCAAACTTAGTTTTCTCTGATGCAAACCTTAAGCATAAATTCTCAACCAACATTCAGTAGATTAAAATGGTTGGTCTCTTGTCTAACTTTCCTTCTTCCATTAGTATCCCCTCCTTGAATGCTTTATTCAGTTCAAAATACATTCTCAGTCTTTACTCCAGAATTGACTGAAAGCCATTCAGAAGAGTTATTTTTAAATATCCTTACTGCACTAAATCCCTGGTTTTACTTACCTGATCCAATTTTCTCTTTGTTCTGAGCATGACCTGGAATTGGTTTGTTGCTGTATTTTCACTATATAGTCAAAATCCTGAAGAGAGATATATTTATTAAAGAAATAACTCCCAAAGGGTCATTTTAGATAATTTCCACACAGGTTATTTGAAAATGCCAAATAATCTTCATCTCTCTCACTTGAGAGAGACTGGACCAATTAAGTTGGTATCCAGGATCTCCACTTTTTTCTGGGCAGACGTGTCTTTACCTTCAGATGAGGCATGATCCGAATGATTTTCAGTGTTCAGTGGGCAATAAGAAGAGGATGTTAGACACTTTTTCTTTGTGAATAATGACATTTGAAGTATTTTGCCTCTCTCTTTTCAAACTGTTTACATATTATATTTTCAAAGACAATAGTTGTTTTAGGAATAATAACTTGAATAGCCTATTGAACCCCCAATCATTTGCCAAATTCTTGAGTTACTACCTAACAATTTCATCCTGATGATTGCTTATAAAACATCCATTTTTCCTTTTCATTCATTGAAAATGTGCTACTTTATCAGCTGTGTGCATGTCATCTATACATATAACCAATTTACATATATAAATAATACATAAAATTTATATCTAAAACAGAAATCTAATATTTAATATCTAATATCTATTCCTTATTTCCAGTTCTTATCTTCAGAATCGAACTAATCTGGTTTGAGGAATAACATTCATATATTCTCTATGGATATGGAAAACAATTGAATTATTACCTCTAAGACTTCTTTACAGATTAGCATCTGTTAGACATTTACTTGTTAATCACATAATGATTTAAAATCCTAATCACATCTTGTGATGCTCCTCCCAGTTAAGCATACTGATTCAGGTACAGTTGTGTTAGTCTCATTCTGTAAATCTCTGTTGGATCACACTGAGTTTTAGTTAAGCACCCTAAGATTGTGCTATACCTATAAAATATCTAATCCTTATCTTTTTCATTCTGGCATTTCTATATCTTCTTATTTCTGTGTTGTCATGTCACATTATTTTCACTCAGCTAAAAATTTTATTTAAATAATTTGAGCTAAAATATTTCTTCCTCTAGGAACTCTTTTTGGCCTTCGAGGATAATTTTGGAAAACATTTTACGTGGAGTGGGGAGGTGGACAGATGTGTTTAAGGATAAATTGGGCATGCAAAGAGGAAAGTGTCAGTATTTTGATAAATTTTTAATAAATTATCTGCTTATGAGGCATTTAAGACATTATTTCCAAAAAACATGAAATATGGATTGGAAGTGGAAGAAGTCTCCAGCTCCACATAGGAGAGTTTTTAAAAGAATATCCACACAGAGTGGTTTAAAAATAATTCTGTTCATTTTATCAAAAAAGGCATACATACTCACATGATAGGTGTTTAACATCATTAGTCATATGATAAATGCAAATTAAAATCATAACAGGATACCACTGTGCTTACTAAGATGACCTATTCAAAATAGTAGAATGTAACAAGTATTGGTGAGTAGTGGAGAAATTGAAGCTTCATTACATTGCTGATGTGAGTGGAAAATAGTGCAGCAGCTAAGAAAACAGAATGCAGGTTTCCCACAAAGTAACAAAATTACTATATGATGCCAAAACTCCATTTCTAGGTATATATTTAAAAGGAAATTGTGAAGTAGGACATCTACGCTAATAGTCACCAAGGCATTATTCCCAGCAGCCAAAATATTTAAATGACTAAAGTGTCCTTTGACAGAAGGATAGATGAACAGAATATAATATGGACTTATATTATTATTCAATCTTAAAAAGGATAAATTTGTAATATATGCTGCAACATCAGTGAACTTTGAAACAATCCTACATGAAGTAAGCCAGGCACAAATGGCAAATAGTCTACTTATACGCATTATTGTATGGTCTCCTTTTTAAACACCAAAGTAGATCAGAAATGACCAGGGGCTAGGAGGAATGTAGGAGAACAGGGAGATATTTATTGATAGATACTGAGTTTCTGCTAGGGATGATGAAAACAATTAAAAAAATGTTAGAAGTATGGTTATGGTTGCACAACACTGCAAATATAATGAATATCACTGAGTTACATTCTTTGAAAAGGTTTATATGGAAAATTAAATATTGTACATATACACAAAATCATAATATTAAAATTATGAATTTATAGATATGAATAAGTAAAATTTTATTCCACTTCATTAAATTTATTTTGAGAATTTTGTGGTTGAAAACAAGCATGAGGTTAGAGATTATTTCTATGAATAGATACTGAAATATTTATTCCACATATGCATGTGTGCACACAAAAATACACCTGCACTTATACATGCATATAAATTCTAGTAAAATCCCTGAGATGTTGAAGATGAGTTACAGTATTTATTTTGTTTTCACAAACTAAGATGGTTTTTCATCATGTTGAAGGCAGAAATCAAGCCTGATGCTATTTTCTGTCTCATGTGATTTTCCTGAGATCTGTAAATCTCAATAAATCTAGATCCTAACTGTGTCTCATACCTGTGCACTACCTTGATCCATTCCTAAGCTGAGTTATTTCTATGCTTTCATCAAACTCCTCGGATATCCATTTATCCTCTTATATGCTCTCCTCTTTCCTCCTTCAAATCCATTTTATGTGCAATACTGAGATGATGTGAAAACCTCAATGCAATTGTACTATTCCTTTCCTTAGTTTTCCTTGATGATTCCATAATCTTACCTGTCCTCAGGAAGTATACACTGCTTTTTTCATAGCACATTCTTGCCTCTATTTTTACCAATCAGTTTCTAATCCATTTTCCTATCTTAGCTGAAGGCACCCCTTCTCAGGGAGTCTTACCCTTAACTCTAGCCAGAGCACAGCCTCTTCTGACACTCACAGGCTCAACACAGTTCCTTGTTTCTGCTTTGTGATTAATTACAGGTTTTATTTCAAATTTGTTTTTATTGGATTTGTAACTCCTAGTTTATTTGAAAACTCCAAAAACAGAAAAGACTTTTTGTTCATTTTCCCCTGTTGTGTCATTTTTGCTTAACAATGCCTTGCAATACTTCCTTTAAAATAAACTATCCAAATGAATGATTGGGTACTAGTGCTACTTCCATGAAAACAAGTACATAAGGACTGATTTAAAGTGTTTGTCTTCCTTCAAGTACAAGCCTATTTTAACACAGAATATGCAAAAAAAAGTGCAACAAAGGATAAAACTAAACTTGAAATCAGGAAAGCTTTGTAAGTATGACTTCAAAATCTCTATAGATAAATAAAATAAATAAAAATATAATTTTATATACAGTTTTAAACTTGTACATAGTATATCTATCATAAATTGGAAAAATATTTGCAACAGAAATAATACCCTAGAGATAACACATAATGAACTAACTGTGTTGGTATATAAATAAAAAAGAGATGAAAAGTTCTGAAATACAAAATTATTTTTCATGGGAAATTGCAGCCTTTCTTTCATACAACCTAGGTAAAACACAGAATAAAATATATCATGAGTCAACTCTCAGAAAGAATGCAATGTATTAAAAGAAAGAATAAAGATAACTTAGTTGAGAAATATTTCATTTAATTTTTAAAACTGTCAGGTATGGTGGTGTATGCCTGTAATTCCAGCACTTGGGAGGCTGAGGCAGGAGGATTGCTGTGAGTTGCAGGCCAGTCTGGTTTACATAGTGAGTTCAAGGACAACCTGAACTACATACAGAGACTCTGTCTAAAAATATATAGATTTTGAAACTCAACTAATTCATTCGAAATTATTGTTCATCACCTGACATCAGTTAGGGTGGCTATTTTAAAGGAAAAGTGTAAATAAATATAAATCAACTAGAAAAACATGACAATTAACAAAACACATGTGGCAGAAAATGTCATGTGCAAGATTTGATTATGGTACAAAATTTAATAGGGAAGGATAATGAAGAGAAGGACAGAAAGAGGTAGCTGTTTGAGTGTAAACATATTTTTAGACAGGAGAAATAAGTCTTGGTGTTCTATAGCACATAAAGGTGATATACTGAAAACTAATTTACTGTGTATTTATAGATATTTCTAAATACCTAAAAGAAAATATTTGAATGAGCTTAAAAAAACTAATGATAAACCTTTTAAATGAAGGACATGTTCATTACACTGATTTGATCAATACATATTGCATCCAGGTATCAAAATATCACACCACACCCCGTAAATATGTAAAATTATTACATGTAAGTCAAAAATTCAGAACAAAATGAAAATTGAATATGCAAAACAAACAATATCAGATTATATTTCATCTACCATGCGTTCCAAGAGTGCTTTTATTCAGAATTTAGAACACAGTATGCAAAGAAATCAACTCGTGAAATAAACTGAGGAAAAATGAACTGTAAAGCTTCACAAATGGTATTTGTGTGATTTGCAAAGCTTACAGTAGAAAAGAGTTCTCTTGACACATAATGGAATTCTATGGTCTTTGATTCAGATGCCTCAACTCATTTTTCTATGGCCATCAAATGTGTCTGCAATTGTACATTTTTCCTTATGTAGATTCTGATTAACTAGTCTGGCATAGCTTCTAAAATGGTCCATTCACTTTTAATAGATACGAGATCTGAAGTGACTTTCCTGTTTATTGGGGTATTTATCTATACTTCTTATATCCGAGTTCAATGGCATTTAACTTTCTTATCTCTGTCTTCTCTTTTTCTTTCTGTCTTTCTCTCTCTTCATTGCTAAATTTATTTTGCAGCTTTATTAAAAAACTAATGTCTACCTCACTATTATAAAATAAAGATTGAGTAAAAGCTTGAGGTCTCTTCTAATTATAGGAAAGGTCTAGAAATCCCAGAGATCTCAAGATTCTGAGGCAATGACTCAAGCCCTGTTGTGTACAGAGAATAAATGAATGATGCTTCTTTGAATTTGCTTAGTCTTGATGCTATATATAATGGGGTTCATGAATGGAGGAAAGAGAAAGTAGACATAGCTCATGGTAATATGTACCACACGTGGGGCGTGTTTTCCAAATCTGTAGATGAAGGTCAGGCCGATCACAGTGATGTAGAACACCAGGACACAGCTGATATGGGAGACACAAGTGTTGAGGGTCTTACCTCGCTCCTCTCCAGAGGCAATGCCCATCACTGTCTTAAGAATCAGTACATAAGAAAAAACAATGATTAGAGCATCCAGAAAGAAAGTCAAAGCAACCAGAATAACTGGGTATAAGCGATTAAAAGTAATATCAGCACAGGCAAGTTTCATGACATCCTGGTGGAGGCAAAACGCATGGGAAAGAACATGCGAATGACAATATGGGAACCAGTAGAGTGGCAGAATTGGGGGTAAGAGAGATATAAATCCCCTCAACAGTATCCCAAGTCCTATCTTCATCACCCTGGAACTGGTAAGAATGGAGTTGTACCTCAGAGGGGCACGGATGGCAATGAAACGGTCATAGGCCATGGCAAGCAAGACACCTGATTCCACAACGGAAAGGGAGTGAATGAAATAGGCCTGTAAGAAGCAGGCCCCATGGCTTATCTCCCTGCGATTCACCCATAAGACCCCCATTACAGTAGGCATCGTAGTCAGCGTCACTGTGAGATCTGTGACTGCCAGCATGGCTAGGAAATAGTACATGGGTTCCTGGAGTCTGCAATCATTTTTAATGAGGTGGAGGAGTGCGCCATTGCCTAGAAGCACAGAGACATAGATGACAAAGAAAGGGATGGAAATCCAGTGGTGAGCTGCCTCCATATGTGGGAACCCAGTCAGCAGAAAAGGGGCAGCACTAATGTTGGGCCACATGGTGTGCCCACCATTGGAGAGGTGAATTTATGGAAGAAACTATCAATCCCAATAGTGAGCAGCCTCAGGCAAACATTTTACTTAGAGATAAATAACTGATGCCTACAACAATTTCCTTTACAATAGTAGACACTTGTATGTTGTGCTAGAAGGGAGGAATTAGGATATTTTCATTACTTGTATATGATATTAGATTAAGGAATGAAATTTTCTGAATTAAAAACATGTTATTTTATCTGAAAATCTTTGAAGCAATAATGGTTCCACAAAGATGACACTGAGATTGGTCTTTTGTAAAAGAAAAGATGACCATGAGTTGGAGCAAAAGTGGAGGTAGGAGAGGGGGACATGGGATTTAAAAAAAAAAAGATGTGTGACACACATATACCAACTCCTCACAATGAATGTAATTATTATGAGCTGCAAATATATACTAAAAAACTAAAAATTAAAAAAGAAACATCTGTCTAAAAATACAATGATGAGAAAAACATACAAATGGTTAATAATTGTGCTTACCTAGACTATTGTTTAATTTTATTTCAGTTATTTGCTATGTTTACATTTGAATTAAATTCTGTATTTCACAGCCATGATAAAGACGTATTTTCTTAGAAAAGTTTTCCTCAATATGTCGTTAATGCAATCCCAATGGTTTATTGAAGTCTCACAAAAGCTGTAAACTTGCTATGGAGGGAAATAGATGCAAGAGGATGATTTCACATTTAGTCTAAAGCGTTTACAGTTTCCCTTGAAGTTCACTCATAGGTCCCACATCGGAGAAGGCAATCTCCCTTGCTCTATTTGCTAAAATGAGAAAGTCCATGCTGTGGTTTCAAATAAGCTTGGCCATTGTAGTGCTTGACACTGCATTCCCGACGTGACATTTTCTTACAAACAAGTACAAATGCTGATACATTCTTTGGAACAAGAAGCTTTTTATCTGCCTCTTGGTGTTATGCAGAGGTTATAGTCTTGCTTCTAGAACAACTTAAGTGAGAAAAATCTTCACTTACTTCAAGTATTCAGTAGTACGTGAAGAAATGTCTATAGTAGAGATATTCAATTTCATTCCCGGAATTGTCTGGAAATTTGTAATGAAAAAAGATAAAACTCATTTTCTGTCAGAAATATAAGAATTTGAGGAATTCTCATGTCTTAAGCTAGTCCGGTATTTAAATTTATCTGAAACCTAGCAAAATGATAGGATTTGAAGATAAGCAAGGGGACCATGTGGTCAACATGGAGGTCACATTTTAGATTTTGAAATTACAAATTCAGTTAATTTCCTCCTAAACCCTACTTTGCTCAGAAATCTTTAGGGAAATCAGTAGGACTGGGGGCATCCCAATTTGCAGTTGATCCCAAAGAAACCTTAAGTAATTCTGATTTATGTCTTCTTCCTATTAAATGCAAATTCAGTGTGACTTGATTTGGTCGAAATACATGTTAGACTCAGAATGAGGTGGAATTAGTGAGACCTTGAAATAAGTCACCTAATTTCAGCCTGCCCCACTGTTTCAAAGTAGTTGGATATAGAGTGTACTCTGATAGTGGCAACTACACAGCTCTTCCAAGCCTGAAGAAGAGCCCCAACTCTGGTAATACCATTTCCATCAGGACATGTGTACAGTAATGTAATGTTGTAGAGGTAATCTTAGGTCAGAGATAAGCTACAAGGTAAGGTGACCTGGATGAAAAGACTCCAGAGAATGGGAGCAGTTTATTGGCAATTACTCAATTAGAGGCACCAGGAAGAAGTGGAAAGGACCCAAACAATCTCTGCTATTTCATCAGTAGCCATTTATGTTTCTGTCTTTCATGTATTTTATAAAACTATGTTAATTTCTTTCATGTCACCTGTCCTATTGCCAGTAAAGGATAGAATCACAGTAGTAAAATTTCATATATGGGAGGAATTTCCTTGTTCTATTATAAAAGTCCTGGAATTAAATAGCAATAAAACTGAGGCTCTAATCTTACAAAACATAACAAATTGAAAAGTAAATGAGACACTTGTAGACAAATGTAGCTAGATTTTTAAAATAACATAGTACTGCCTAATGGAAAGTGATTGAAGGTCAGGCGTGTTTGCACAAGCCTGTAATCTCAGCACTCGGAAGGCTGAGGCAGGAGGATTGCTGTGAGTCCACCCTGGGCTACAAAGTGAGTTCAAGTCTGGCCTGAACTGCATAGTGAAACCCTATCTCAAAAAAAAGAAAAAGTGATTCAGATACAGGTTGGTATAATAGTTCCAGTTGTCTTAGGCTGCAACTATGAGGGGGTGGCATCTGAGCTGAGACCTGAATCACAAAGAAGTAATCATATAAAGACCTAGAGGAAGACCATTTGATGGCATGAAGAAATCAACTTGACTGAGGTTGGCCAGCAAACAGGAGAGGGACAATGGGCATTGTCAGAAGCTGGCAGTAGAGCCCATAGGCCCTTAGAGATGACAAAAAGATTTGTTTTTACTCCAAAAGTGATGAAAAGAAACTAGGGGGCTTTAAAATCACAACAGAGGAGAGGGTGGTAGCATATATTGATTTGCATTTTAAGAATACTCACTTGGTTGTTATGTGATGAATAAGTAAATTAGAAAGCTATGGAAACACAGATGAAGAGAAATGCTGAATTTGACTAGGAGGAAGTAGAAATAAAATACTAATAACAGCAATAATAATAAACTTGCACAGATAAGGATTTCTTTTTAAAAATTAGCAAAATTTGTTGGTGTACTGGAAGAGTAAGGAAGATGAAATAACATTGGTTCTAGGTCACTGGCTTGGGGAATGGAGGCACAGTGATGTCATTTACTCAAAAGAGAAAGTTGCTAAAAGAAACTTGTTCACTTGTGAGGAAATTATGACTCGCTAATAAGCATAGCTAAATTAAAGCAAATGTGAATCCTGCTGTTTTTCCTTACCGTATACCAGTACATTGTCTTAAAGTTGTTTTCTTCCCAAACTAAAAAGATGATCATGTTCACATAGGTCCCACTGTGTTTATTTTTTCAATGTGAAACACAACCCTTAAAATGCCCCAAAAGAACACCATTCTCCTACCTTGTACTCGTACAGGTGAGATTTAGATATAATCATTTTCATCAGTGAAGAATGATAGACAACAAGGTATAAAACTGCTTTGGACTTGAGAGTAAGGAATATTAAAATAACAAAATAATTTGTTAGTTTCCATTTTCTGTCCACATGAGTGAGAGTTACAAACCAGAATTTAGTGCCTCTTGAAAAAGTATGGGTAATATATATTTTTCAGTTATCTGATGCAAAAACAGTCCCATGTAGTATCTCCTTTTCTGTGTTCTATACACTTCTCAGTTCATTCTTACATCTCTGACCCTTCAGGAGCATTCTTCCCTAACATAATCTCTTCCATAATACAACTGGTAATGAATTTCCTCTTGTGAAACACGTAACACTGGTAATGAATCATTACAGGAACAATTATCCTAAATAGAAGGAGTTGATTACATTTTGACAATAACCTTCAATGCAGTTTTGCGTCTTCCTGAGAAGAGTACGCAGAGATACTTTATAATGCAGCTGCATTAGAGATCAGAAAGTTCACCCTACTTCATGCTTTGAGAAAAGAACATGACCTCAGTGATGACCTGCTTTGTGTTTCTAAGAAAAATGACAAAGTAAGAAGAGACAAAAGGTGATGAAATCTCGTAGAAAAGGAAAGAAGTCACAAAGGTAAAGAATGGCACCAAGAAGAAGACTGTGTAATACCACCTATGAGAAAACAAGTTAAGTGTTGTTTATGTCAGAATCCACCTCTACCTTATTAGGGAAAAAAAAAAACTGATAGAGCAAGTAGTGCCTCTCTGTTCATCTCTGAGAAAACAGAGTGACAAATGACAGGCTCAATCATATTCCTATCACTTAGCAAAAATGGACTTAGATACTCATGGCCGGTTCCATTCCTGGGTAATACCACCTTCAGGCTGAGACCCAGACACAGAGCCAAAGCTGTGAATTGATGAAATCCTTTTCTTCTCCCTGTCTCTCTGTGAAAAGCTGTTAGAGGAGTCTACTAATCCCCTCTTTCTACATATGCTGAACACTTTCCAATACTCACTTGCACCTTGGCTTTGTTAGTGGCGGTATGGAGCAAGGTTATTATGTCTTGCCTGAAGATTTAGTTCATATGGTTCCTTCTGAAAGTCTGCTAAGATACCCAGGCCCTGAGGTCATTAATAAAGAGATCACTTCACTTTCCTTTAAGAGTCAATTGGAATCTAAAGAAATATTCTCTATTTTAACCCATCCTAAGAATGAGTTGAAACACTGCATTAATCTCCCCAAGCTCTGAAATTATCTTCTCTGTTAGTATGGGACTAACAGAGTTAAAGGTGTTATCTTTATGTTTGCAGAATCAAATAGCTTATCTTCATATTCCCAGAGGACTCTGCCGTCAGCTGTGGGAGGTTGTTTACACCAAACATTGGTTTCAATGGCTAAATATTCCCCAGTTGCTCACAGGAGAAACTTATACTTGTTTTGGGCCCAAATTATTTAAATTCCAACTGTATTTTTCAGTTGACTTATCTCAATGTCTTACAGGCTGAAAGCAGCATAGGGTTGACACTGTAAGGTCCATGTACCTTGCCCAAATATACAACACAAATCCTCAATTTCAAAGTATTACTATGTCCTCGCTCATCTTGCCAGAAATTTTTCTTTTCTTAGAGATACAGCAGACATACTTAAAAAACAGTTCCGCAGCCAAACATACCCCATCACTTTAGTCCAAAAGTCGGTAACATATTGGGTGTCATTTTAATCCCTTGCAGGACCCACCTTGCCACTGGTCTTAGAGAAAAATCAACACATTGAACCATATAAATTTTCTTTCCCTGAAGAAATGATTCAGTTACTATCCTTTGTTATGATTAGATTATTTTTATTGTAAACAGGGACACAACAACTCTTGCTGGGATCACCAAATAATCACTAGCTCTTGTGGGCTGAGTTGTCTCTATCAAAAATATGAGTATGCTGAAGTCCTAGCTCTCAGTACCTAAGAATGCGACTGTATTTAGAGACAAAGTCATTAATGAGGTTACTAAGTTAAAACTAGCATTTGGGAGCAGGCCCTCATTGAATGTGATCGGTGTGCTTCTAGGAAAAGGACATTTGGACAGAAGTATGGAAGGGAGACTCTGGAAGACTAAATGAGACAGCAGCCTGCCAGCCTAAGAGAAAACCTTAAGGAAGAACCGATGCTGACAACAACTGACCCAGAACTTCTTAGCTGCAAGAGAATAAGTTTTCATTGTTTAAACCATGCAGTTTGTGGCACTTCTCTACGACAGCTTTAGAAAATTAACATACTAGTAATGTAAACACAGAAAATTCACTTAACCTCATTAATACTGAATGCATATATAGACACAAACTTTGTAAACATAGATTTGAATGCCAAACATTAAAATATGCTGATCAAAAATATCAAAATTCTAAATAACGGATAGTCATATCATGCCTATAGATTGAGAGACACAATACAGTAAACATATGAACTTTTCCTGACAATTACCTACAGGCTTTATCCAGTTTCTGTCAAAATATAAACATAAATTCATAGCCTTATCCTACAATGTATGCAGAAAGACAAAAGACTTAAGTCTTTGAAATAATTTTTTAAAAAAACATTAATTGTCAAGAATATTTCTACTGCATAATGTTTTACTTTATATTGCATTACCAATCAAGGCTATGTGATACTAGTGGAGAGTTAGGAACAGAAGAGAGAATCTAGGAAGAAATCCACATAAATATGAATGACTGATTTTTGACAAGGGTTCAAAAGCAATCCAATAAAACAAAACTAGCCCCATCCATAAATAGTGCTAGAGCAACTAGCCATCTGTAGGAGATCACTGTGAGAACACTCAGACGAAGCCCCAGAACTCATACATAGTAAACTCAAAATGCATACAGCTCACAAACTTCAAATTCAAATGTAAAACAGTTAACAAAACTTTTAGACAAAAATTAGAGAAAAATCTCTCAGACCTGTAGCTATCTGAAGAATTTATAGATCTCACTGTTAAAAGGATAAAAATATAAGCTATGGAGTAGAAGAAAATATTTTCAAATGGTGTGTCTAAGAAAGAACCAGTATTTAACATATTTAAAGGGCTCTCAAACACAACAGTAAAATAATAAAACCATAAAATTAAAAAATAGGTCAGAGCTATGAACCCACACCTAATTAAAGACGCTGCATATGTGGCAAAATGTGAAAATGTGTGCAGCATTATTAGTTGTCAAGGAAATTCAAATGAGAACCAAAATGAGATACCACAATGTGTTCAGCAAAATGACTTTTTAAAAACCTGAAAACACCTCTTACTGTTAAGATGTGAAACAATAAAGACTCTCGTGAACTATTAGATGGATATGAAACAATATGCTACCTTCAGAAACTATTTGATAATATCTACTAGAGATGGGAAAATGTTTAGCCACAGAGTTGTGTATCTCTGATTAAGCCCAAAAGGAACTCATACCTACCTGCAGAAAAAGTGTTAAATAAATGTGTACCAGATTGATGAGACTAGAACCATTTTTCACATCCCAAACTATAACTCTTAGCTATCAAGAGCAGAACAGTAAACCTCACACAATATGGATACTGGGTAGGAATGAAGTGAACAGATATCTACTACATGGGAAGACATGAATGTTTTTCCAAATTTAATGATGACTATAAATTCTGAACACACAAACACGCACACAATCATTCATGTGTACTTTAATATTAATGGTATAAAAGTCAGAACTAATTAAAATTCACCTAAGAGATGAGACATGATAGCAGTACAAAGGGTCATTTGAGGACCTGATAAAGGGCTACTTCTTGTTTTGGGTGGCGATTATATGAGTGAACTTATTTTGCAGTAAATTTATCAAATGATAGTTTCATAAATTTGTTGTAAAATAAGTTCACTCAGGCAAGTTTTACCTAGTCCTGACTTTTATACTATTGGTATCAAAGTCTGTGGCATCTGAGATGAATATGTACTTCTCAGATGAAGAAATAAGAACAGCAAGTAAATATGTGAAAAAATGTTCAACATCACTGGTCATTCAAGAGATGCAAATTAAAACAATGCTGAGATTTCTTCTCACTCCAGAAAGAATGGCTATCATCAAGAAATAAACCAGTAACAAAATCTGGTGGGGCTGTGAGGAAAAAGGAACCCTTCTCCTCTGTTGGTGGGAGTGTAGACTCTTACAACCACTGTGGAAATCAGTGTGGAGATCCCCAAAAACTTAGGACTAGAGGCCCCATTAGACCCAGCTATTGCCCTGCTGGTTATCTTTCCTGAAAGAGTTAAAAGCATTTTACCACAGCAATGTATGCATGCCCATGTTTATAGAAGCACAGTTTGTATTAGCAAAATTCTGGAAACAACCCAGATGCCCATCAACCTCAGAATGAGTAAAAATGATATGCTTTTTTAATCCGGTGGAATACTATTCAGCCATCAAGAAAGATAAACTTGAGACATTTATAACTCAATGAACGGACCTTGAAACCATACTCTTAAGTGAAATAAATCGGTCACACGTGTAAATATAACATTGTCTCTCTGGTGTGAGAAACTGAAAGTTTAAATAAGGACCAAAATGTGTAACAGATTTTGTGAAATAAGGAAAAAATTGCTCAAAAAGCAAAGGAAACTGGGGGGTAGAGGAAGGGAAAAGAAAAAAATGAGAAAAAATGGATAGCATGGAAAAATATTTGCAAATAAAGTGAGGAAGTGTGGTTGAAGGAAGGGGTGGGGAAAGGGGGGAAGGAAGAACTAAGATATATCATGTACAGGTACAAATTTTTATGATGAAAGTGATCATTATGTACCTCTAAATTGTACCAATAACCTTTAAACCATTTTTAAATAAAAATTTACCAACTGATACATTTGTGATTTGTTTATCATAGTACTCTCTGAAAATCCATTTTCTTAAAAATTTTAATAAAAAATGTTTATTAAGCAACATTCTGACATATTTTAATATACTTCCTCAATACTACTTTTTCTCATTGTATCAATAGCTCAATTTAATAAATCCTGTTATATCAATGTTTGAACTAAATTACATCTAATTTACATAATGAGGAAGGGATAAGTCTGTGTGTTCATCTGCATATCCTTATTTGTATATCAGTGACTAACATACACTGTACAATAAAGAAGACTGTTTGTTAGGAAGACTAATGTTTTTGAAAAAGAGTTTTTGATCTAAAAATGCAAAATGGTATCAGTCAGAAGGCAACATTAAATACTACTATCACCCATTCCCAGGATAAAAATTGAAGAATATGACCTTGATTCCATAATTTGATAGTGGATTACCTATGTGACATTAAATTATAAAAAATGAAGTCTATTTCTCAAATAGTTTTCTGTGATATGAAGGATAATAGCATGAAGAACAAATAATTAAAATAGATTTGATTACGATAACTATAACAATGAGCATTAAGTGTTTTCTAAATGATAAGTAATATTCTAAATGTCTTACACTTTAACCTTGCGGCAACAAAGTGTGAAGACATTTGCTACACACATTACACAGATTAAGATCATGAAATAAAATTAGGTTAAATAAAGTTTACCAAAGTGGCACAGCAAGATCCAGGGCTACAAAGTACTCAATTTCTACCATTCAAGCTCTTCGTTGCACATATGCTGAGTTGCAAATTACGTATGGAAATAAACTGCAAGAGTAAGCCAAATGATCTCTAGGCCATTGGCACTATGATTTCTGTCTTCTATACCTTATGCAAAGTTTAATTAAGAAATGATTCCATTCCCTGCCCTGTCTTGATATGGTTGGAGGACATGGAAATACAGGAAGTAGAGAAGAGGAAAAGGGGAATGCAAGGACTGGAAACAGTAGTTCACCTTGCCTGAAACTGAATTATATGAGACAGAACTCCAAGCTCACAGTCATACATTGACACAGGGGATAAAAACTGTTGTGAGGTGAACACTTTTACTGAAATGAAGCTCATACCCTGCTAATTTTCACATATTCTTCATGTTAAGGATAAAGAATGGGATTTCTTAAAGACACCTGGGGAAAGTACTCCCCCAAAAATTCTGCTCCAGTCCAGATGGCTAACTGATCTACTGTTGCTTCCACATGATGATAGATATAAATCATTGTCCTAGCAACAGAGTAGATGTCAAAGCTGAGGCACAGACTTTGGGGACTGCAGCTAAAATTTCTAAGTCCCCAAGGCTCAGGGTGCAAAGAAGCAGCAATGGGGAGGGGGTCAGCAAGGAGGGGCAATGGGGGGCCTAAATTAAGAATCGTCCCTTGGGAGATGATTCTCAAATAAATATGCACACCACCCAGGACTTTGGGCAGATTCTTAAAAGATTGTGCTGTACCGAGCCCTTCTCAAGGCTATAGATCTGAAATTCATGATCATGGCAATGAATTATGGAGGAGAATGCAATTTAAGGTCAGTAAAGGCATATCATAAATTTTTTTCTGAGGTGTCCCTGCAGGCACTGGCACAGAGCAAGATAGGAAATAGACAGCAAATTTCTTAACAAGACAAACATAGATAAAAGTCATGGGTTTTACAGACTCTCTGACATCTCTCATAGCTGGCTTCTATAAGGATTGGGTCTTTGGAGGCATGAGATAAGACTATGACACAAAGAAGCATGTGATAACAAACAAGGGGATAGAGATGAGATTGTGTGTTTTATTTCCTTCTCTCTTCTTCTCTCAACTTTAAATTTTTTTGTTGTGCACTCTAATCCAATGAGTTGCCCCGTGAAAAGCAGTTTCCTAGAATGCTTGATAAACTCATAGAGTAGAATCTTTTCAAATTGCTCAGGAGTTGTAGAAGTTCAAAGACTTTGCATAGAAAGGTCACTATCTCATTATGAGTGTTACAGTGAGGGGTTACAGGGAGAACAACTGCATACAGGACATAGAATTTATAATACTATTTTTTGATGGTCACCCAGAGTTAAATGCAAGAAAGTGCAGGAAAATCTGTCCACAACACTAAAGATTCAGAATATTCAGCCAAGGGCCTGGATCCCACAGCAATGTCCCGCATGAGTCCAACTAAAGACCCAGAGCACATGACAATGCTCCCACAAATCCAACTGGAAATCTAAGAGCCCACGATAAGGACTCATGCTAGTCTATTTTATGGATCTGTGCTGGGAAGTCCAAGGTCAGTGGTGGAAGTTAGAAAGTCTATGCCAGCAGAGTGAAGGAGCTGTGCAGTAGGTTGAGACACTGGAGCTGAGAAGTCACACTCAAAATAAGAACCAGAGCTCCCCTGAAAAGTGCCACAGCCATCCTCAGCCTCAATGAGGTCCCGAGCTCCTCCAACAATGAGAACAGTCGGGTACAGGTCAGGAATCCCAGCATGACAAGCTTCTCCAGCACACATCTTCCCCTCCAGAGCCAGGAAGCAATGCTCAATATGAGGAGCAGAGATCCTCCAAAGTGAACCACAGCAGCTCTCATAATGAGGTCCCGAGCTCCTCTGATGATAATGGCTGAATCCACATTGAGGAAGCCAGCATGACAAGCTCCTCGAAGAGAACCAATGGCTCGAAACAACACCTAGGAGAACACACAATGCCTAACTCTTCTTCTCCATGTCTATTTTTATGCTGGCAACTTTTTTTAGGTGGGCCATCTACACTCAGGACCATGCTGTTGTAATTCAACTGGTGTTAAATTGACCACCAGTTTTTAATCCATAACAATGAGACCAATAAGTTTATTCAAATTTAACCTTGGTTGAAGCCTGGGCTGTATATGCCTTTAGATCAAGGTTAGTAGTTCATATAGGTGTGTGTCTTCAACACCTTGAAAAATTCACAGCAGTAAATACGAATTCAGTATTTCCAGAACCACAAATAAAGTAGAAGCTTTCCTTCCATATGGTGTGTAAGAAATCTCAGTACCTTCCCAAGTTCTACAGATTCACATTTATACTGCAGAGTGAATCCCCTAACAGGGAGCTTGTATCATTGAATGTGTATATTTTGTAATTTCAGAACCAGTTTAAAGAAAATGATGTAGGATGGTCAGTGAATCAGTGTATGTGTGGAAGCAAACCAGTGGATGGCTCTCAAAATGCACACAAATTATGCTCTTAACACTGTGCTAATACTCAGGGTGGGACAATTAGAAGTCATCCAGATAAACAGCTGTGTGAATCACAGGTTTATCAGATCCAGAAGGAAGGGCATGGAACAAAGTTTAGGAGATAAAACCGAAGGAGGATTATGTGTTTGTGATAGAGTAGAGAGTGTCAGAAAAAATAAAAGAAATGAGCTCAAATGAGAGTATATGGAAAAGGTAAAACTCTCAGTGAGATACTCCTGACTATCTGCAGTGAGCCCTCTGTACATGTGGCAGAGTGTGAGACTGAGTATCGGCTTCTCATTACTGAATCTATTCTACTCTGCAGAAGAGACTGCAGGAATGGGATAAAGGTCAGATTTTTAACACTTCAGAACTCACAGATAATCTCAT
This sequence comes from Dasyprocta punctata, assembly GCA_004363535.1. NCBI lineage: Eukaryota > Metazoa > Chordata > Mammalia > Rodentia > Dasyproctidae > Dasyprocta > Dasyprocta punctata. The sequence goes on along the minus strand of RJWM01014646.1, from coordinate 13,743 downwards.
GTACCACAAAAGAAGTCTGAGCACAGCAAGCAAAAACATTCAGTTTTTCATCATAAAAATAGAAGAGGCAGAAATTTAGACTTCATTAAAAATTTCACCTATAGGGCTGGGGGTTTAACTCAGTGGCACAAGTGCCTGCTTGGCAAGCGTGAGGTCATGAGTTTGATCCCCAGTACTAAAAAAAATAAAAAATAAAAATAACTAAATAAATAAAAATTTCAACTATAGTTAAAGTCTTCCCAGATTGCAAAAGACTCTGGCATGTGATTCACAGATCATCTTTATTCATAATCACTATGAATTTATTAGATGGCAGGAGTAAGTTATAAGGATTCTACAAAACAAATGATGTTTGTAATATTCCGCTGTATTGAAACTTGATGGAAACGCCACAATGATTTATTCATTAAATTTGCTACCCACTGTTATCTTCCATTTTTGTCTGGTCTTTCTTATTTCTTTCTACTGCTCCTCATTATTCATTTGCTGTATGTTTATTTAGTACTGATAAAACTAAATGACCTAGATGAATGATTTGCATTATGCTTCCTTAGCATCATTAAAGCATATTTGAAATTTGCAAAGAGGATCTTCATTCCAAAAATAACCTTGTGAGGTAATGGATATAAAATTACCATGATGATGGTAGTCATTTCACAACGGATTCTCCTTTCAAAACATCACGTTAGTCTACTCAAATGTGCACTATGTATATTTGCCTCTATGGCTTCTTTCACAATACAAAATCAGAATATTTTCTGAACTATACACAGACAGGCAGGAATTAGCTAGTCAACCTTCTTTCATCTGCTGAGAACAAATTTGTTTTCCCCTAACCTCCCTCAGTCTAAATGCCTCAATTACCTGATGAATGATTTGCATCATTGTCTTCTTCAGCAGTATCAGAAGTTGTCGTACTCACGCCCTCCTCTCCTCTCCTTTCCTTTTTTTACCCAGACACAGTATTATCACAATCCATTCATCGTTTTATAGCTGTTTCAGAGACTTTGTAAGCAAACCAGGTCATTGCGCACATAACGGGGTGAATAATCCTTACTTGCATCCACTGCAAACTCTGTAACAACAACAAAAACTCAGGCATAAAGAACAATTTAGCCCTGATGAAGCATTTCCTCTCTGGCAATTCTGTTCTTTCCTCATATCTGTGTCAAATCATAAATGATTCTTTTCTTTCCTCATATCTGTGTCAAATCATAAATGTAAGGCAGAAGTGACTAGGACCATTTACAGATAAAAACAGGAATGCCACGATTAACTTACTTTCCCATGTTAACCACCATTAGAAAGAATCAAAGGTGCAATTTCACTCAAGGTCTTCAGAACACTGAAGTGCAGTAAGCTTGCAGACATGCTTTCTTCAGCAAAAATAGGTCCTTTGTGTCACACATGGAGATGGACAGCTTATACCAATCAGGATAGAACGTGGCTGTATTGGGTGATATACTATGTCCCCCCAAGTCCTCATATACTTTTAATGGGGGCTGAGTTTTTGGTTTGTTGTCTAGCACCGGGACTGACGTTGTGAGTGCTGCACCCTCCCAGGGGTGGAGCTGAGATACAAGGTAAGGGAGGCGAGATTTCCTCTTCACACTTCCACCCTCCTCTCTCACCAGCCTGCTTGCTGCTTGTGGCTGCCATGAATGGGCCTGCCTGCCAACACAGACGATTTCTCAAATTTCTAATGAGAGTCGGTTTTCTCAATTTTTTAATATCCTCAGGGTCTATAAATCTTAAAAACTATTCTCTTTGAGCTTACCAGAACAATCCACTTGTATTTTTGTTTTCTCAAGTAGATGATATACAACAGTACCTGGTCCAGTGGTATTATCAAATACTACCTTCAAGTGCTTCTCATAAAATTCCCTTTTTATTGCTCACCATTGTATGTTAGAAAATGCTAACATGTTTTTGAATCAGTGTGTCAAAACCAGGTTATGACATTGCTAGATAATAGAAGGTTACTTGTTTTGGAGATATACACATCTAAGTCTTATGTCATTTTTCAGCATTTCAAAGGCTCTAGATACCTATCAGTTTAATTTTCTTCTAAACATGCTGAACAAAAGTCAATCTCTAAACTTACATGTCTTTAATGTACATTTATCAATTTACATATTATATGTTTAATTACTTTGCATTAGAGTATTATGCCTGTTCTTCCAATGCTGTTTAGAATCTCTTTACTGTTGGAATTATCCTGAAAACATTTTCAGTCACTCTGTGTACCACCAGTCAAGTCAAGCAGCACCATAAAAATAAACAGTAAGTTCAACGCTATTATGTCACTATTGAAATGCAGTTCTGTATTCTTTTACTAAGTTCTCATGTTTCCAAGGACATCAACAAATTTGGTCTTGACATGCTGATCTAATCTATTTATTCTCAATTAATTTATATATAGGAAATTCTGCATAATACATACAATCATTTTTGTATATCTTATTCTACAATAATTTTTTATTTTAAAAAAGTGAAACAGAAAAAAGATAGAAGTAATACAGAATTTCAAAAAAACAGTAAAAAATCAACACTAGTCAATATATTACCTATTATTATCTTAGAAGTAGTTTTTCAAGTTACTAAACCTAGGCATAAAAAATAATCAGACAATCAAACAATGACTACACAAACTATTCTTTCTAATGAGCTAACAGAGAATTATGAGCATAGTTATCTATCTTGCATACTTATACATACATACAGCTATATTTGTATATCTACAAGCATATAATCTTTTCCTTATCTCCAACACTTTTTAATCTCCAGGAAATAGCTAAATTAATACCATTGCTGTTGCTGGAGGCAGAACTAGTGAACATCCTACATGCAGGCAGCATTCCCATGGAGTTGCTTCTGAAGAACTGCTGCACTACCTGAACAGATCATTTCTTCCTTGCAACACTGACAATGTGGCCCAACACTACTACTACTTCATTCCTACTTACTGGATTCCCAAGCATGGAGAGGTCATATAACTGGATCTACATCCCCTTATTGGTGGCCTACTTCTCCATAATTCTTGGAAATACCACCCTGCTCTTTCTCGTTAGGGAAGACCAGAACCTCCACGAGCCCATGTACTATTTCTTAGCCATGTTGGCAGCTACAGATCTAGGAGTGACACTGACCACAATGCCCACAGTGTTGAGAGTTCTGTGGTTAAATCACAGGGAGATTGGCCATGCAGCCTGCTTTGCTCAGGCCTACTTTATCCATACGCTCTCCATTGTAGAATCAGGGGTCTTGCTTGCCATGGCCTATGACCGTTACATTGCCATCTGCAAACCCCTAAGGTATACCTCCATCCTCACTGACACCAGAGTAATGAAGATTGGAGTGGGCGTATTGACTAGAGCTGGCCTGTCAATCATGCCAATAATCATTCGCCTGCACTGGTTTCCCTACTGTAGATCACATGTGCTCTCCCATGCATTCTGTCTACACCAAGATGTCATCAAGCTAGCCTGTGCTGACATCACATTCAATCGTCTCTATCCAGTGGTGGTTGTATTTGCCATGGGGCTGTTGGACTTTTTCATCATCTTGTTCTCCTATGTTTTGATTCTCAGGACTGTCATGGGCATTGCTTCTAGAGTGGAAAGGGCCAAGGCCCTCAACACATGTGTTTCCCATATCTGTTGCATCCTGGTCTTCTACATCACTGTGGTTGGGTTGACATTTATTCACAGGTTTGGAAAGCACATTCCTCATGTGGTTCACATCACAATGAGCTACATCTACTTCCTTTTCCCTCCTTTTATGAACCCTGTCATCTATAGCATTAAAACCAAGCAAATTCAGATGGGACTGCTTCGGTTATTCTCCCTACCTTCTTCTAGGTATCATTGAACTTACTTCTCTCCAAGAAATAACTCTTGGAACCTGGACAATCTAGTAAGTAGGAACCCATAGAAAAAGATTTTAGTAGAAACCAACCAAACCACTTGTTACTTAGAATATCACTTTACCCTGGCCTTTAGTCTTAGTTTCTATGTGACATAATACATGCGCAATGTAAGAGAATATCTCTAGTGTCTAGCCCTGTACTCACCACTTTCCCAAAGTAATCCATAATGTTTAAAAAGTTCATGCCATCTCATACACACAAGTATGTGTGTGTGTTTGTGTAGTCACATGTGTACATGGCATATGTATATTTGTATTTTTGAGAATATATAGTTTGGGTCCGTTTAGTTTGAGCCAAATTCCATCATTTTCCCCATTATCCACATGAAATTTCTCTTACCTTATGAATAGCCTTATGAATAGTCTTCCGGTTTTCTTTCTCATACACCACTGGGTGCTGTTTCTAAGTAATAACACTAAGTGAAAAAATAAAGCGTACTCTGTCATTAATTCTGATGCTAACTCCAAAAAAATATATCTGTGTGAAGTCTATGCAATCAGAATTTTGGTACACACTTATTACATAGCAACACTGAAAATAATAAATTAGAAATAGAAGTAGAATTTCTAAGTCAGATAACCATTGTCCTGCTGAGTTTGTTCCAGAAACTACTGAATAGATAAATAGTATTTTCATACAGTAGCATATTAGTAAAACTCCAGTTTGGATGTGTGTGCTAAATAGGAATAGCTGCTATTTCTGGTGTATACAAAATATAATATTTAAGACTATTTGGTCATAGTTGTGTGGTGAGGAGAAACAGTGAAGATATAAATAATGCTTATAATTAAAGAAGGAAATGGTCCCTTCTGGCCTCAAATGTATTTCAAAGCTCATTTTATTCACTGCTAGGCCTTGCTGGAGTGTGTCTGTTCTTTTATGGTTCCCTAAATATGTAGATACTGCAGCTCAAAAGATGAGGTTTGTTCTTTTTGTTGTTGTTGTTGTTGTTGTTGCTGTTTCCTTTGTTCATTGTTTTTTGTTTTGTTTTGCTTTGTTTTTGGTAACGAAGATCGAACTCATGACCTCGCGTTTGTCAGGCAGGCACTTGTTCCACTGAACTAAAATCCTGGCCCCAAGTTGAGTTTTTATTTAAGTAAAAACTATGGTCTAGTGAGTAGAATATAGGGTATGAAATGCTGGGATTCCACAGAATGCCACCCAATGACAAATCAATTCTCTTCACATAGTCATCTCCAGGGCATGGATTTCCTCACACTAACATTAATTATGATCCACAGTCGCCACATCTGCCCTTTGTCATAGGAAGGTGATAAATTTCCAGAACCTCTATGATTTATGAGTAAGTTTTAGGAAACTGAAATTATATCTTTATAGTAGTTTCAAACATAATGAATAATTTTTATCTCATCAGACAAATAACCTGCTGTTTATGATTTGTCTATTAAGTTAGCTATGTCTTTCTACATTAAGTGTTACATTTGTTGTTCTTTCTACAATACAGTGTGCTCACCAGAAAGATAACAACATTCTTACTCATTACTGCATTTCATAACACCTAGATAGATTACTCTTCATCAAAATAGAATGTTTGGTTAAAATAATGCATGAAATTTAACGTGAACATGTCTCTCTGTGTCTGTTGCTTCCTTCGTGTTTCTTTGCATTTTATCAGATTTCCAAGATATGAACATCCTAATTTGCAGTACTATTTAATAATCTCAAAAATATAAGAACACAGTCCCTTAAATTAGAGTTGTCCTTTTCTTATGCTCTTGAATTCGGGATGATCTGTGACATATCAAAGGACAGATTTCTTTCCTTGCCCTGCATTTCCATCGATATCAAGGCCAGTTTTATCAGACTAATACAAGGGATAGGAGGATAACATTGCTTGTTATAAAATGAGAAAATAGATACATTTGATCAAGCCATCAAAATTTCACCCTTTTCTTACTGCCCTTCTTTACATGTTAGAGATATGGAGACACTAGAGAAAATGCCCAAGAAAAATAAAGGACTCCGCATTTCAGTTTCTCTTTTTGGAGATGAATCTTATAAAACAGAGCAAAACTGTGAGTCCATGATGATGGGCACAGTACAACCTGCAAGACTAGGGTGTGGGATTGGGAGACAATTCTGGTGATCGTGTTGCTCTGCTGTGGTCCATACACACCATCTTCTTAAGAAACAACCAATTTGAAACTCAGCAACAGTGCTATACTCTTTGACTGGTGACTGGCCTCATAGGCTTAGAAAAAGCTTTCAACTTGACTGCCATCCCATTATCTCTAATTTGCACCTACATACTTCTGGGCAATTGCTTCTCCATATTTCTAATTAGCAATGAGCATAATTTCGTGATCCCATATACTAATTGTAAGCCATGCCGGCAAGCACAGGTCTCAGGGTCATTCTGACCACAACACGCACAGTGCTGTGAAGAGTACAAAAATAAAAATAAAAAATAAAAAAAACACAGGGAGCTCTTCACTGCACTTTCTTTTCAGTCTTGCTTCATCAGGTTTTTCTATTGCAGAATTTGCAGTTGTATTTGTAATGGTCTCTGATTGATTCACTACCATCCATAATTCACTGAGATATACATCAATTCTTACTAATGCACAAGTCATTAAATTTGAAATGAGAGTTTTTGTGAAGTTATTCATTCTCAAACTGAGGAAAAGACAACCTCTTCAGTGTATGGAGTTAAATAAGCTGTATATATACCCACACACAAAACAATAAAACTGGATCTTTTCTTATACCATACACAAGAACCAATTTGAAGTATATTAAAGACCTCAGTGTGAAACCAGAAACCAGAAAACTCATCGAAAAAAATATAGGGAACTCTCAATGACATTAGCTATGATATGATTTTTGATATCACATTAATTTGCCCAATTTAAAGAAAGTTGTCACTGGAAATTTGCACTTCCATTGGCAAGTTTTGTTCTAACCACTTTCCAAGAGATCTCCACACTTTTCTGATCTCCACATTTCTGATTAAATTCTTTTCAGTTTCCGGGCATGTAGTGAGTCTTTTCTAGGTATGCACTTAAAATGTGTGTGTTTGTCTTGTTTTCTACACTTCATAATACGCTTTACTTGTATATTTACTTTTTAGTGAATCTTGAGTGATGGATTTCTTATTCAACAAAAAAAAATTTGAACACAAGAATAATGGTTTCTTTTTGACTAAAAATAATTAATAATTCTTCAAAATTGTTTGATCCAGTTTATTTCCTTTAACCCAAGGGTTCTAATTTTACATATGGGAAAGAATAGCTGTTTCAAAAATTGTTTTCCTAATCTTTGATTTTACTCAATGTTGCTGACTTACTGATATGAATTAATGTGTCTACAAGTTGTTATTTTCTTCTGTGATGTCCAACATTTCTTTTGTTTTGTTTTGTCATCTATTTATTTCCTTTTTGCAATTTCCAAAACAATTATTGGACACATGAATAAGGGATTTCTTTTCAACAAAAAGATTAATAATTCTTCAAAAATTATTTGGTCCAGTTTATCTCCTTTAACCCTAGGGATCTAATTTTACATTTGGTAAAGAATAGGTCTTTCATATGGCCATCTTTAAGCTAAATGATATTCCTAATCTTTGATTGTACTCAACATTGCCAACTTCCTATGTGAATTAATGTGCCTCCAAGTTCAGTTATTTTCTTCTATGATGTCCAATCTACGCTAGATCCCATCCAACATTGTCTTGTTTTGTTTTGTCATCTATTCATTTTCATTTTCATAATTTCCAAAGATTTCTGGACATTCCTCATCTCATCCTACAGGAGGATATATTATGGCCAGCAATGCAAAAAATTGGTAGATAAAGGAAAGTTTCAGTAGAACTTTTAAGTAAATACTTGTAGACAAGAACAGAACCAAGAAATACTCTTCAACTCCCACTCAAAAGGAAATTAGAATGGAAGCTACAGTGTAGAGTAGAACTTGAGATAATTCATGAGAATCTAAAATGCAGTACATTCTCACCAATCCAAAATGTCATTGAAGAACACCTTATGACATCTTTGCCCTATTACTCTTTGGTGTGTATAGTATAAGTCAGTCACAAAAGGACTTCTGAACCCCACTCTACTCCAAGTTGTTGAAATTAAACTACTAGATATTCTGAGGTTGCAAACAGATGTGAACAGGGAAAAATTAGACCAGTTCTGTTTTGGTCAGTTAATCCTGAAAAACTCCTAAAGCACATAGTTTGTTATTAGGCCATTCAAAGAAGACTACTTTCCTGGTTCACGACTTTCCTTTCATAGACAATTTATCTGTATGAGTTTGATAATACAAACAGGAATCCTGAAGACTTTGAAGATCATGGGAGTAAGAAGCTTTATTTTGTATTGCATTGACAGTATAACAGAAACTTTACCATGCCTTTCATGAAGCAGGGGCTTAAAAAATATATTTGGATAAATGAATATTCTTGGGTTTCTCTAAAAGTTTCTACATCAGTCTTCATGTCGCTGGATATATATATGCACAACAATTAAATTTTCCAGGTTTTACTAAAGAGAGACATCAAACTGCCACCTTCAACATGGTGGTTTTCTGTGTTACCTATCAAGCACCCTCTCAAACATGACAACCCCGAGTCATGTTTGAGAGGGTGCTTGATAGGTAACACAGAACACATGTCGCAGTGGCAGTTGTTGCTGTGTGATAAGCTCCTGGTGTCAGAGTCAATGTGGAGCAATGGCAGACGCTTGCTGAAGAGACTGAACCAGTAGGACCCTACACAAAGAAAAGGGGAAACATATGCAGTGCATTTTCATATCGGTACCAGCGTTGAAGTGAAGTCCTCGAGGCAGTAGGAATTGAAAAAGCAAGACTGGTGTTAGACAATATTAAGAGGAAGAAGTTACCTAGAGACAGCAACCACCCAGTCCATTCTCACCATGGAATAAACCCATCCCTTTGTTCATATGCCCTGTTTGAGACAGATACTCACTATCTAAGCCATTCTGCTGACTCCTTAGTGTAAAATCTCCCATGACACACATAGGTTACTCACTCTTTAGGGTTTCTTAATGGTACGTATGAGGAATCACACTACAGTGTTACAGTTTTGCCTTTCCTTCAGACTTCCACACAAAGTATACATGCAATTCTTTGTGTTAATTCAATACATAAAAACCTGCTTTAATGTATATGAGGAATCATCACTTCTTTAGCACACTTGATCCTCTTGGAAACTCAGCCTTTTATTAAGATAAAAAATATTTTACTTGAAAGAATGAAAATGGGGCAGGATAACTCACTTGTTCCATAAGTCACTTTCACATAATATAGCTGAAATGCAGCCAAATGGTCTGAATTTGCATTCAAACGCCCCATTAACTTCTGATTCTTCAAGCCATCTTCTAAGTGTATACATTCACACCTGGAAAGACATGGCAATGCCCTCTTGTAAGTTCAGAAAGCTACATTCCTTTCCCTTCTTTCTATGGCTAATACATTACTGTATCATATACCAATTTACTTAGCTACTCCTCCAAATTCTAAGCCCCATTGCATGGTTAAAATTCTTATTCTTACGAGAGCATTCATTCCATTCTATTCCAATTGACTGTATACTGCTATGACTCTCCTAGGAGCATGTGAGCATCTAAGATCATGTCTTCATCATTTTAGTAATTTCAGTGATTAGCATATAAATGGTACTCAGCAGGGCTGGGAGTAGCATAAGGCAAAGCCAGGCACCTACACCATGAGTCAAAGGAGGCATTCGCTTTCAGTGTCCTGAAGTTGGTAATCTTGCTCATGCATGACTTGAGTGCAGATGTTTCCTTAGTGAGTGTTTCTTACAGTCTGCTCTATGGGTGTCTGTATTACAACTCAGGTCTGGGTCTGATGTTCAGCATTCCTTTGTGAGGAGGAAGGACAGCCTCCCCTTGTCAAGGTTTCATAGAACTTACCTTTCTCTGAGGGAATTACACACAGATTCTGAGAGTTTGTTAAACTAACATCACCTCCTTCATCACGGTTGTGTTGACAATATGTTCTTTGTGAGAAGAAGATGTAATGAGGGTTGAGAACTTACAAGAAGATGACATATAACATTTCAGAAGTGAGTATTTCTGACTCACATGTGACAAGAAAGATCACAGAAGTTGAGTAAGTTAGATCACAGAAGTTCACTAAATAGAAACTGACAGCAAGACATACATTATAACAAGTTTCAAAGACGTGTTTCCTCAGGCTCTGTGAAATGCCTGGACCTGGCACCCTAGAAGCAGGGAATCCACATGTCACACTTGATCCACACCTCATCATTTAGCTCATTATGTAGACCACGCTCTCCACACACACACGCACCACTGCTTTCTATACATCTATAGCCTGTGACTTTCCTCATCTCTCACTGAAATTATCACTCAGTTTCTCAGGTATGTATTTCCTGTTTCTCTACCAAGGTCTGTTTTTAGCATTTTTCTTAAACCATTCTAAAGCTTTTCTAAAATCTTAGTGTAATTCCTTCATCATGCTGACACATCTACTCATTTTAAGCAAAAGAGATCTCACTCTCCTTATCACACACACACGTAATACAGTGTACAGTACATGCAGTGAGCTACATGGCACTCACAACACCTTGAGGCCACTGAATGTTAACAAGGGAACCAGGCCTTAGAGAACTTGCTTCCTCCTTAACACAACTTCCCTAAGGGATGACACAGTGGTCAAGAAAATTGGGATGCAAGAGACGTGCTTGGCTGAGACAGGTGTTTAAAGTTTGACATTGATAGGCCATGAATACAGACAGCCAATAAGAATAAAAATCATTGGCTCTTCAGAGTGAGAGAGGAGCAAGGTAAGATGTAAAGAAAGAAGTTGTTACAATCATGCTGAGATCTAAGGGAAAGACAAAATAAACAATACAGAAGATCAAATGGATTTCATCAAGGAAAGACATTCTTCTACCAGGCCTGGGCCTTGGATTTGGGGAAGAGTGAGTTCCGTTTATAGTCATTTCCCATGAGAGACCCCTCCAACAGAGTTACAAGTCTGCAGACACTGGGAACCCTGAGTAAGAGCTGAACTTACGTCTAGGGTGTCCAATCATAGCGGTGACCAAGACTTGGTCAATATGACCAAGACTGAAGTTGACACGAAGATATTTTTTGGCTTATTTCTATTTTATGAGATAGTTTTCTTTGTTCTTTATGCAATACTAGGGATTGAACCCAGGGCCTCCACAATGAGCTACATGCCAAGCTCTTTATTTTCTTTTCTTTTTTTTTTTTTGAGACAGTCTTGCTTATTCACTATATTACACAAATTAAATTCAAACTTGTGACCCTCCTATCTCAGCATCCAGGAATACTGGGACACATGTATGTTCTCCCATGCACAGCAGAGGTTATTACTCTTCGAATATGATGCAGTAAAGAAAAATACGTCTTCACCAGCTTCAGTATTTTCTGTGGGATTGTATGAGAATCGTCACAGCTATTTTGTGCATGTACAAAGAAAAGGACGTAATATTCAAAGGAAAAATAAATGACTTGGTATCTCTGAGAGATACCAAGAGTTTTATAGGTATAGAGCACATGGGACAGGGATATTGGAAGAACATGAGATCAAGAAATGGAAGGGATCTTGGCGCAGGCCTGAATTTAAAATTATCCTTGGGCTGAACGCTCCACCTGGTGGTTGCAAAGGAAAACTACAGCACGTGTGTTGACCTGGCTGTTTTGTACCTGGCACAGCCTAGTTGAGTGGGCTAAGTATCACCTGATAAAGAGCCCCTGAAATCAATTCTCTCTGTGTGTGTCTCTCTCTCTCTGTCTCTCTCTGTCTGACTCTCTCCCTTTCTCTCTCTCTCTGTCTCTCTCTCCCCATCTCTTTCTCTTTCTCTCTCCTCGACTCTTTCTCAATCTTTCCTGTCCTCCTCAAAACATATTTTCAACTAGAATTACCTGCACTGAAAAGCACCAGTGCACAGACAAATCAGCACATCATTGCTCTGATGCTTCTGCAACCACACACAGAAGCTTTAGCATTGGATTCTGATGGATTCAGAACTCAGGCCTAAATGACTCACACCAACATATTGATGCTCCACGTCCCCAACAATGACAACCACGTTCAGCTCACTTCTACTCACAGGGTTCCACCATTGCCCAAGGAAACAGAGAGAGATCAAGGACCCCTCTTTTGTTGTCCTCCTCACCCTCTCCATCTCCTCAGCCTTCAGCAGACCCCTCTGCCTTCCCACCCCAGGCCAGGACTGTGACTCCCCATGGCAACCTTTGCAGAGTCTGGCCTCTGCCTCCCTCAACTCATTCCAAACTACTGCATCTCACAAAGCTTATATTTGAGTATTTGAAAACTCTATGTTTCTCAAAACACATAAAATCTTCACTTCTATAACCTTGTTTATGCAGTTTCTTCCGGGAAATTACCCTCTATAAAGTCTCACCTGGTAGTTGAAACTCAATTAGGTACCTGAGCTTCTCCACTAAGCCAGTTACAACCTACTCACATTGGTATAACTTCCACAGCTCTCATCTGTGTCACATTAGGATCCTTGTTGTACCACCTCTTAAATGTCCTCGAGTGACAGAAACAATTGTTCTTCTAGTGGATAAAGGAAGCATCGTTGCTACTGTACTATCCCTGATTGGGCTCCTCTGGAAAAGGTCAAAATCTCATTCTTAATACAGAAGTGTCTCTTTTCAAGGCTCCCTCCCCTACATGCCTTAATGAAGCTGTGTGTAGCCCCCTCCTTTCTCTACCCAGTCAGAACCCCCTCAGGAACTACAATTTGCTAAGGCATCCTGCTGTCTGCACCTTGTCCTCTCACTCTAACTCAACTTACAAAGCTGGAGGCACAATAACCAATTATTTACCTAATCTAAAATGTAGCTGTCAGCCAGGCGTGGTGGCGCACCCCTTTAATCCCAGCACTCGGGAGGCTGAGGTCGGAGTAGCATTGTGAGTTCCAGGCCGGCTTGGGCTACAACATGAGCGCAAGGCCAGCCTGAGCTACATAGTGCAACCCTGCCTCAAAAAACTAGGGCCAGGAGTTTGGCTCAGTGGCTTAAGCACCTGCCTGGCAGGCACAAGGTTGTGAGTTCAATCCTCGGTGCTGCAAAAATAAATAAATAAATAAATAAATAAATAAATTAGAATAAAATAAAATAATATGTAACTGTCTTCTGTCTTGGTGTCTTCTGATCTCATTTCTGGCATACCACAGGCTTCATGGATCTCTGTTCTCACTTTGAGACCAGATTCTTTATTTCATATTTCATTCCGATACAACACTGATCACAAATTGTCTGTTTAAAGCACATAGTGAATTGTTACATGCCAAACTCCAAAATATAGGAGTGCGTTGAAAGGGAAGAGAAACCTGTACATGATTTGATTATATCTCTCTATATTCTGAAATGTAGACTGCGGAAGACATCACATTGATTTTTGCTAAAAAGAGATAGCATTTACTATCAGAAGAGGACTTCTGAAAGAAATATTCTGTGCAATCACAGTTCAGTTGAGAGATTTGAGAAAGACTGAGGCGCTTCCCAGGCTGTGTATGTGGCATGGAACTGTATAGAAATGTTTAATTTGGCTGACATCACTACTCAAAAACAAAGTGACTGGAAGAAACAAAGGCTGAGTGACTAATCTGGCAAAGGGAAATGTAGAATAGAAAAGTGAGTGCAAAAGTGAGAGGAGCTCTGGGCAGCTATGATTATGATGTTTCAAAATACATGGGCAAATCAGAAGCTCATGTGACTTCCCAGAGGAGTAATCCACTTTCTGTAGCACATGCATCCTGTTTTGCAAGGGATGGATCCATTCTAGAG
>RJWM01014645.1:0-49895 GCA_004363535.1 Dasyprocta punctata | reverse complement strand
CTTACCAGTTGATAAACTTTGACCTCAAGGCAAATTTTCTCAGGATACCCAAATTGAATTATTTTATTCTCATTTTAATGAGGTTACTGAAGGGTGAACATCTTGGGTTCTTCCTCCAGATGCCATCGTTCCTGATCATAAATTTTTCACATTTCTATTATCTACTATTTCTACTAAAATGATACCTACTGCAAAAATTAAACCCAACTGACAGGAACCAAAATGAGATGAGTTCTCTTCACTCTTTTCTAGTAGAATATTTGTTGGACCTTTCCATAAGGTTAAAAAGTATCAGAAAATGAAACAGAGATGGCCTGATCTGTTTTGATAATGGCTGTAGAATGGATATGATTGTACTTAAATTTATATAACATAAACCTGAATACATTAAGGCAGCATATAGGAATTTTTACATCTGGATAAAATTGAAATGAAGTTGGAATACATTTAATTATCTAAATTACTATCCATAGCAATCATTCCAAAATACCTACAGCAGTACAATTTTGTCCAAAGTCTCTAAACATTCATCCAAGTGAGGCTATTTATATTCCAACAAACCCCAATGGAGGCATTGAGATTACATATGCTTTTGCTAATTTAAAGAGGGACCTTCACAGTGGGACACATTAAAAAGGGAACATTTAAATAAAAACCAATTTGCTTTGCCTGTAATTGAATTTCCCTTGCTGTTATTGCTAATTATTGACAATATTTGTGATTGACTAAGATGCTTCAGCAGAGACAAATCTTTTTCTACTAGATCTTTGAAGACAGTGACTGTCTTTTTGATATCACAGTCTGTTACCATGGAAATGACTGTGATTTGAGAAATGTATCAGCAACATGCAAAAAAATTGTTCTATACAGAGAATTCCCATCCCGTCACTGCTCAGGGCATTGTACAGTCTTGCATAGTAAGTACATGATAATGATTTCTCACATTTATATATAATATGCCTTTGTTTTACAAAGTGCTGTGCAATGTAAAGAGAATGGCATATGCAAATATAAAAGAAAAAATAGAAAAGTAAATTGGAAGCAATTATGCTGTGTTTCAGTACAAATTTACAATTAAATTGAAATATAAATTATGCTGCTGAATCTCTCAACATTGAGAAGATATTGTAAATAGTAGTGATCTCAGTAGAATATAATCAATGTTTTATTTTTAAATGCATTTCCTAATCCTGGGGCTACTACCCAATTAGTTGATATTTATCCACCTTTTTTGTCTTTTGCTTCTTTGTTTTGTCAATAGATGGACTCCTTCCTAGTCAATTTTTCTAGTAAAACACATCTTCAGTTTCTAGAGCATTTGCAAAGGCTTCTTTACTTTTAGTATACCTAATTTAAAGGAATTTACTGAGATAACCTGTTCCATAAAGAATTTGGCCTTACATTGATTCTAATACCAGTGGATCTGATTTGGAAAATAAGGGAATAGAAAGAATACACACAATACCTTGGAGTGACAGAGAATAGACCCACACAAGAGATTTGATTCCTGACCTCCTAGTTTCTGGATCATGAAGGATAGAGCTGTCCTGCTATTTTGTTGTATTCCTACTGATTTCTGTGAACAGAGTTCTGTTTTGTTTGTTTGTTTATTTGTTTTCCTAGCAAATACAAATCTTTAGTTTAAACTAATAAATACAAATAATGAAACATAGCAGCAATAAGGCAAAGAAATGCAGGATTAAATATGAAACTATGTTGAGATACAATGAGAATTTCTCTGTGAATCTAAGTCTAAGAGTCTGTGACATGCAGTAATCAAATGGTTCATTACAACCTGAGGCTTCTAGAACTCATACTCCTATGAGTTGTACACCTATGCCACCAGGCCAAGGACAAATATAGACAATTAATTTTGTATAAAAACTCAGGGAAGCCTTTTTATCCTCAGGCTCAGCTTCTGCTCCCAATGCAAATTTTCTGACATACTGATTTTTATGTGAACCTCATGTTTGACAAAATACTGATCACTGGAATGGCAGTGTTTGGAAGAAGAGACATACTTGTTTTTTTTTTTTTTTTTAATTTTTTAAATTTTATTTCAGAGATAGTAAAATCCAACAAAAGATAACAGAACAATCAAAACAAAGCAGTAGAACTGGCATAGAACTTCAAAGAGAGATACTATGAAAACAATAACTACTGTATTGTATCTTGTTACTTTTGGAATAGTTGACCATTCCATTAAGCATAGCAAAAACAAACCAAAAACAAAACACAATAGAACCAATGAAAACAGGATGTGAAATAAAGAAAAGAGAGAAAAAAAAGGAAACGAAAATTAAACAAAATTAAGCAAAACAATGAGAACAATATTGGGACTCGAAGACAAGACAGAGGACAATCCCACATATTTGCCACACTACACAATGTCATCTACCCAAGAAATGCTGAGACTGCAGGCACCAGGCCTGCAAAAAACCTAACAATACAAGCATTTAGTTGCTTCATGTACCTTAGTTGCTATGAACTTAGCAGGTCCTCTAAGCAAGCAGGATGCTTATTGGGGGTGGGGTCCTTGATTCATAGCCCACGTGCTGGTAGGCCTACTGGACACACCTCTCTTTCTCTTCCTGGAGTTTGCGTAGTCACACAAACTCATCAGGGAGGCAGGCAGGGTTTCTTCTGGTTGCTGCTTCTCGGCCCAACATGGAGGGTTCTCAAAAGGCACATAGTTCTCTCTCTGGGGTCCCTGTGGTCACGCACACTCACCAGGGAGGCAGACGGGGTTTCCTCTGGTTGCTGCCTCTCGGCCCAACATGGAGGGTTCTCAAAAGGCACATAGTTCTCTCCCTGAGGTCCGCGTGGAAGGGCAAACTCACCAGGGAGGCAGGCGGGGTTTCTTCTGGTGTTTGGAAGCAGAGACATATTTGAAGATTTGCGTGGAACTCTAGTACACTGCGCTTTCCAAAAAACAGTAAATAGTGTTTTTGTTTTGGGAGGTTTTGTTTAGAGTGATCCCTTCTGTTATAAGGCAAGGCTGGATTTATTATGCAGGTCAGGTCTATTTTCCCAACTAAAGTTTGGGAGAAAACATACCTAGTTATAGATCTGTAATGCTGCGTGATTTCAAGGATGATATCAATTACTGTATGAAACTTTGCACTTTCATTTGTTCCAGTATTTTCCTGCCCTGTAAGAGTTTTTGGAAACCATAACCCAAATTGTGACTACGAAGAGACTTCTTTTAATAGTACACAATTGATATTACAGGAATCCAATGGGAAGAGTATTTATGAAAACTAGATTAAGAAAATAGTTATTTGAGGATTAGAAAATGTCAAAAGCATGCAAAGCTGGAGGAGAGTTTAATTTCAAAAGTCTGCAACTGGAAGAGATAAGATCATGGTTTTCTGAGTTGCAAATGAGGGTAGGAGGCTAAAGCCCCGGGGTTATTCCTCCTGAAAACAGTATTGATAAAAACTTCAGCTTTGCCAGCTAATCTTTCAAAGATCAGAAACTGAGCTGAAGAAACTACTAAAAAATTGAAATTGAAATTAAGGTAGTTGAATAAAGAATTAGTTCTGAATTGGATGCATAAATTGCCCCCCAAATCCCCTGCTGACAGCTCAACTACAGGTAGTAGGTAAGCCCTTAGGAGATACACGGAAAAGGCAGAGGGGAATCAGAAACATTGGTTATTCAAACATAAAGTTATCTGTGTATAAAATGATATCTGTGAATTTTGATGTTTTCCTTAAATCATTATGTTCTCTGCGGTGCACAGTTTAAGTAGGATAAAGATAATTTCTGATAGCTGAAAGTCAGAACCTAGAGATGGACGCCAAGAGAATAGCTAGAGATTTTGAGTTGTGGAAGGATGTGTTGGGAATCATCAAGTAGTTCTGTACTATCTCTGCCCGAATCCTTAGTCCACTACCAAGGACTGCGTCACAGGGGTGAACAACAGGGACTCATGTGAAGACAGTCACAGACTTAAAGTAGTTGTCTGGAAAATTACATAGCATAAATACATTAAGCATAACATACCTGGAGTTTATATGTTAATATCAGACATGATTGATCATAAATACATATGCATATAATATGACTTATAAGTAAATGAAGCCAAAAATTGACACAAACTTTTAGAGATTTCAGTATAATTCAGTAATTGATTGGCAAAATTTTAAAAATTAGGAGTTGTTTGGAAAACTATGATCCATCCAGTCACTGGGACTCTATAAATCAAAAACTATGTAATTTACAATATTTTCAGAAGCACAGATTTCATTTTTAATGCAAAACATTCATTTGAAAATAATGGAGCAATCATAACAAAAAGATAGTCATATAGCAGGTTTCTCTTGATTCATTGAGGCAAAATTTTCGTGCACATGGAACACTCACCACGATATTTGCTCTGTCATGGCATGAAGTCTCAATGGAATTAGTAAGTTGACAATCTTACAGAATATTTTCTCAGATCACCAAGGAATCAAAGTATAAATCTCTCAAAAGCCTCAACTATTGGAAAATTGTGTTGTAAATAGTCTATAGGTAAAAATTTTAAAACATATGTATTTTGAGTTCAGATTTTCTAAACAAATATATGAGGTGCAACTGAAGATTAGTTAAAGGAAAATTTATAAAATGAAATAAATATGTAAGAAAGAGAAAAGAATTTCAAATAAATCACCTAGTCTTATATCTTAAACTAAAAATAAAAGAAATGATTCAATATAAATTAAGCTAAGCAAAATAGCAAAACAGAAGAAGTATAACTGATTCTTTTCAACAGAATTGAGATACATACAATTGGACAGAACCAGGAAAATATAATTGAGGTTTTAAAAAAAAAGGCAATAGTGGCAGTATGAGAATGAAAGCAGAAGTTACTCATGCAAGAAATACAAAAAGGAGAATCAATACAAGATATACATCGATTCAAAATATGATAATAATTGTGAAAAATTTTGCCAATGATTTGAGCAATTTAGATGAAATGGGCAAAATTGTCGAGAGACAAAAACTTTCAGTGCTCAAGAATAAATAAGATGAATTTCCCTAAAGTTGTAAATGAAACTGAAATTATGAAAATCAGAAAGATAAATCAGGCTTTATGGGTAATTTCCATCAGGTGTTAAGAAGAAATAATAATGTTGTTTCTATATAAACTTCTCCTGATGGGGACAATATAGCTGATTATATTGGGCAAATTACAAAAATGTATTAACAGGAAAGAAAACTACTGATAACTAAATCGGAACATGGACACAAAAAGTCTCATCAAATTTTTAGCAAATTGTATCCAGCAAAATAATAAATGAATAATGTAATATGTTTTGATTAACTTTGAAGAGACTAAGGGATACCCAGTTAGCTGATAAGGCATGATTTCCAGGCATGGTTATGAGGATTTAAACTGAATTATAGAATTAACATCCTTAGTTTTCTACATTGCAGGGATTGGATGGTCACAGGAACACTCAGTCCCTGTAATCATGTAACCCAGTGCTCATAGTAAGTCTCACATGGGATACACATCACTAGTTGCATTTGTTCTATTTTTCTGGAGAATCCTGATCAATACATGCTACAAATCATTGAATATCATCCACAAAATGCAAAGACAGTTTAGTATTCAATGACAAAATAATTAAATACACCATACAAATAGAACAAAATATAATTTATATAATTACTTCAATAGATGTAGAAAATCTCTTGACTAGATTCAACACCAATTTATGATGGGTATCTTCTAGAAAATTTCTTTGACATTAGATTTAAGATAATAAGGGACATGTATAAAAAATTCGCAACTAACATCATATCTAATAGCAAGACACTAAATATTTCCACTTAAATGCATGAACGTGGCACATATATCTAAATGCTGCATTTCTATTTAATATTATCCTTGAATATCTAATCAGTACAATGAGGAAAGAAAAAAGTCATGAAGAATTTCTAGACATATATATAAAAAATCTCTTTATTGGCCAACGAAAAGATCATCTCTCCAGAAAATGCTATTGAACATAATAAAAAATAATAAAACTTATAAATGTATTTGGCAAATATGTTTGGATTTAGTTAAATATTCTAACTTTAATTTTATTTCCGTATCTTACTAATAAGTAAAAATTAAAAATATAGCATTGTACTCAATGTACCATGTGCATAAACATAAATTAGGTAATATTCATACAAGATTTACATGTTAAAAACTATTAAAAATTGCCCAGTTCATAATAGCTAGATCTTGGAAACAAGTTCAATACTCTTCGACTGAGGAATGGGCAAAAAAGATGTGGTATTTCTATATAATGGAATACTACTCAGCTATAAAGAACTGTAAGCTAGACATTTTCACTCTTAAATGGATGAATATTGAAAATATACTTCTCAGTGAACTAAATAAGTCATGCATATGTAACCATCCCATTGTTGCATTTGTGTGATGAACTGAAAGAAAATCTATGTATACGAAAAATTAATTAAGACAGTTACAGGAAAAGAATTTTGAGTGAAAAGAAGTTTTTACAGGGTCAACTTCCAATTTCAATTTTAATGCAAAATGTTTATTTGAAAATAATAGAGCAATCATAACAAAAATATAGTCATATAGTGGGTTTCTCTTAATTCATTGAGGCAAAAGTTTTGTGCTAATAATTTTCTGGACAATGTTTCATGTTTATATCTTACACCCTAAACACCTGCTGTGAATATAACAATATGCAATGTGCTGATTATTGTTACTCTCCAATTGGCTGGTTGTGAAATTGTTTTACTTTAATTTCTTACTTTTCTTCTATTTAAAATAAAAAAAAATTGCTCAGAATAGTTGCAGTAATGGATAATATCAATAGGTTTATCTGACTCTCTAAATTATTTTCTAGATTCAATATAATCTAAAAAAGTTTAGCATGCATTGTGAGAGATGTTAATAAATCTATTCTAAATTCTAGGCAGAAATGCAGAGGATCTAGGAGAACCCAGAGCATCCTGAAAAGAAAGCATATAAAAGGTTATATATTACCTGATTTCAAGACTTTGTGTAATCAGGTGTGGTACTGGCATGACAATTGATATATTGTTGAAGACAATAGAGAATTAACAACTGGGTCCACAGATAAATGAACAACTAATATTAAAATGGTGACAAGATACTTAAATAAAGGAAAATATGTCTATAAATTGTACTGGAATAAGTGACCATTAATATGACCAGAAATGAATCTTTGTCTTTACCTCATAAATAAACATTAATTTAAATTAAATCTCAGACCTAAAGGAGAGAGCTACCATTCCTTTAGGAAGAACACAAAAATGATTTCTAGCAGATAGAATGAATTAATTTGATTTAATTTAGACATGTTTTATCTTCACAAAACACAAAATGAAAATTTGAGCCCAAGACTGAAAGAATAATTTTGCAAAACATATGAAAAAGAGACAGAATTACAGTAGATAGGCACATTATATTTTAGTTCATTAAGAAAAATAAAAGTAATCTGATTAGTTTGGGCAGTTCATCAAAGGGCAAAGTGGCAGAATACAAAACCAACATAGAAAAATTAATATTTCTTTTGTAGCAGTAATGAACTAGCTAAGAAATCAGAAATGCAGTTTCATTTGCAATAATTTCCAAAAAGTTAAATAAAGGCCCTGCATAGTGGCACATTCCTGTAATCTCAGCACTCAGGAGGCCGAGGCAGGAGGATCACTGCAAGTTTGAGGCCAGCCTGGGCTAAAGTGTGAGTTCAAGGTCAGCCTGCACTGCATAGTGAAACCCTGTTTCAAAAACAAACAAACAAACAAACAAACAAGAAAATATCCAGGAATAAACCTAACCAAGAAGGTGAAATACTGTACAATGAAAATTACAAGCTGGGTGTGGTGGCACACGCCTTTAATCCCAGCACTTGGGAGGCTGAGGTAGGTGAAGCGTTGTGAGTTTGAGGCCTGCTTGGGCTACAACGCGAGCAAAAGGCTGGCCTGAGCTACACAGTGCGACCCTGCCTCAAAAAACCAGGGCCGGGAGTTTGGCTCAGTGACTTAAGTGCCTGTCTGTCAGGCGCGAGGTAGTGAGTTCGATCCCCGGTGCTGCAAAAAAAAAAAAAAAAAGAAAAAGAAAATACAAAGGCCTCTTCTTTGCAGCATTCATATTTTTAAAATTATTATATTATTAAAAGTGAACTACAGATTCAATATAATCCCCATCAAAATACCAATGATGTTCTTTACAGAACTATAGAAAAGAAGTCTAAAATCATATAAAAATATGAAAGATTCAGAATACCATAAGCAGTCTCATGAAAAAGAGCAATGCTGGAGATATTAAAGCGCTTATATGCAAGAAAGCCATAGTAACAAAAACATGGTAATGTCATAAAACCTGGCACAAAAACCAACAGACTAGAATAGAAGGCACAGAAACAAAACCATGCGCTTTACAGCTATCTGATTTCTGACAAAGATGCCAAAAACATGTGTTAGAGAAAAGATGGCCTCTGCAATAAATACTACTGTTGAAATTAATCATCTATATGTAGAATATTGAAACCAGCGCTCTCCCTCTCCCCGCTTGCTCCTCCTTCTCCCTCTTGTTTCTCCCCTGTCCCTTTCTCCCCCACCCTACACACAACTCTTGTACACAAATCAAGGTAGATCAGATCAGAGACCTAAAAATAAACTTTGAGGGTCAGGGAAATAGCTTAGCAGCACAGTGCTTGTTTGGCAAGTGCGAGGTCCTGAGTTCAATTCCTGATACCAAAATGATAATAATAATAATAAGGTTTGAATAATCTGGAAGGAAACAGGGAAAACACTTCAAGATATAAGCACAGACAATGAATTCCAGTGACCCAAGAAATACAAAAAAATTGGCAAACTGTGTCAAATTAAAAAACTTCTGCACAGCAAAGGAAACAATGAACAGAAAGGACAGCGTGCACAATGGGAGACACTCTTTGCAGCTTACTCTTCCAACAGAGGATTGATATGCAGAGTACAGGAAGAACTCAGAAAATGTAATATCAGAAAGGGAAAGCAAACAAACAAACAAACAAACCAACCAATTAATTGGCAAATGAAACTGTTCAGAAAAAATGCAATGTCCAACAATTATGTGAAAAAATGTTCAACATCTTTAGCATGCAGACAATGCAAATAAAAGCAGACAGTTAAAAGGGCTGCCGTCAAGAATGCAAAAAACAATAAATGCTGGTGTGGATGAAGGGAGCACTTCTGATGGGAATGTAAACTAGTTCAGCCACTGAGGGAATTGATATGAAGTTTCCTTTAAAAAGTAAAAATAGAGCTGCCATTTGATCCAGCTATCCCATTCCTCAGTATATGCCCAAAATAATTTTAGTCAAAATACTGTACAGATACCTGGATACCCATATTTTTGCACATTTCCCAACAGCTAAGCTTTGGAAATAACCTAGATACTTTGTCAACTGATGAATGGATAAAGAAAATGTGGTATACATATAAAATGGGATATTATTTATCTATAAAGAATAATGGTCATGGCATTTGAAGGAAAATAGATGAAACTGGAGATCAGCATTTTAAGTGAAATATGCCAGATTGAAAAAGACAATTACTTCTTTTTTTACATATGTGAAATCTGGGGAAAAAAAGAAGGAAAGGAAAGTAGAAGGGAAAATATTAGCAATGAAGAAGAAAATTCATGAGGGGGAAGAAATACAAGGAGTTGAAACAAAGTATGTCATATGCATGTACAAATATGTCTAATTAAGCCCTTTATCCCATACAATTAATTTGAAATAATAAAAATATAGTTTTAAAGCATATATAAATAGAAAATATTATAACATGGTTAACA
This sequence comes from Dasyprocta punctata, assembly GCA_004363535.1. Lineage (NCBI taxonomy): Eukaryota > Metazoa > Chordata > Mammalia > Rodentia > Dasyproctidae > Dasyprocta > Dasyprocta punctata. Next base: position 40,075 of record RJWM01014645.1, on the reverse strand, counting down.
CTATTATTTATTATAGAATACAAATTGAAGCCATGATATGTACTCAGCAAATTTCATTGGCCAAGTATAAATTTATATAGAGAACTATAGAAATACAGTATCAGAAAATGAATTATGGATATATTTGAGGTATGAACCTAAATGCAAAAAATTCTAAACATAATATTGGCTAATTAGATTCACTTGGTTAATTACATACTGATCATCTATTATTGTTTTATTTTTATTTTTATTTTATTTTTTTTTTTTGCAGCACCCGGGATTGAACTCATAACCTTGTGCCTGTCAGACAGGTTCTTAAGTCACTGAGCCAAACTCCCAGCCCTGGTTTTTTGAGGCAGGGTCGCATTGTGTAGCTCAGGCCGGCCTCGCACTCACGTAGTAGCTCAAGCAGGCCTCGAACTCACAACGCTCCTCCTACCTCAGCCTCCCAAGTGCTGGGATTAAAGGCGTGTGCTACCACGCCTGGCTTGATCATCTATTATTGACTGACACTGAGAACTTATGATGCATGCAAGATTAGTTTAATATTAGGAAAAATTATTATTTGTTACACTAAAAGTCTAAAGGAGAAATATCACATAATAATCTCAATAAAAATAGAAATACAGTGATTTTATAATATAGTTTATAATCTAAAAGTGAAGAGATTTTTTAACATACTGAAAAGTATGTACCTAAATCCTACAGCTAAAATAATTGATTGAGAGATTTTTTACACACTTTCTATTTAAATTGAGAATAAGTCGGTGAAGTCAACTACACTGTTTTTGTTTAAGATTGACCAGGAAATATAGTCAGCACTGTAGGTTTAGAAAAAACACAACTGTTATGCTTGAGGGGATAACTTTATCATTTTCAGATAATGTAAACATTTATACAGAAAGCCCAAAAGATTCAGCAAATTCTTAAAACTAATACTGCATTTTATTAGTTTTGTTACATACAAAGAATAACTTTCAACTGGAAAACGTCATATTATCAATGGTACCAAACTAAAGTTCCTTAGATGACTGCAAACACAACAAAAAGTTCTTCAACGATTACACGACAATGCACAAAGTTGCTCATAAAAATTTTTAAGTTTACAATTGATCTATTTGTTTGTTTATTTGTTCATTTCTTTGTTGTCTTTTTGAGACAAGGTCTCACTATGCAGTTCAGGCTGGCCTTAAACTCATCTTGCAACCAAGACTGACCCCAAACTCACAACAGTCCTTCCTGCCTCAGCCTCCTGAGTGCTGAGATTACAGGCATGAGCCACGACATCTGGCTGTCATTGATCTACAAGACAACAAAAATAAAGGAAAAAATATACAATTAATATGAATAAAAGTATACCAGCCAGATTTTAAGAGAAACTCAACAAAATCATTCTAAAATATTGGGCTTAATAAAATTCCATAATAAGCTGGGGCAAATTTTTTAAAAAAGAATGAAGAAAGGAGTATTGATGTGATATGATTGAAATACAAGGTGAACATTTAAATTTTCAGAAGGTATTAAAGTAAAACACACATTGCCATTAGTTACCCTCAGAATATTTGCTCTTGCTTTGAACATGTTTATTCTATCATTCTTTCTACCTTTTTTTTTTTTTTTTTTGGTACCAGATATCAAACTCAGGAGCTCATATTTGCCAGGTAGACTGTACCGCTGAGCTACATCCCGGGCCATCTTGCAACTTTCTGAAGCAGTTCTGGAAGTCCTTTTTTGTTAATGTCTTTAGTTATGCTGTTGTGGCTGCTTTGATGCCCTGAATTGATTCAAAATACTTACTTTTCCTGGTCATTTTGACTTTGAAGAAGAGGTGGAAATAACGAGGTGTCACACAGCCAGGGAATAAAGTGGATGAAGCACATCTCACAGTTTTTATGAACCTGCCTTTCCGTTGGACGCCACTGGGCAACAACGTCTACTTTACTTAGGATCGCACATTCTAAAGCCATGAAAGAGCACTTGGAGAACTGTTTCAGAGGAAAGAACAATCAAGTAAGTGTGTCTGAAGGGAGAGGGTGATTGCTGGCAAAGTGTGTTTTATTCCAATAATTTTTAATATTTACCATATTAAACCACCATATTTTTCAACAATATCTCATATTTTAAAAGGGCTTAAGACTGTGTAAGGTTGTTGCAATAAAAGTTAGTATGGTGTCTGCACAATAACAAAAGTAAAACCAGTATTACAGAGTAATGACCTTTTAGAAATGGAGCTGGATATATACAATTGAACCGTGATGACACCACAGAGTATTAGAGGAAAAGTGCCTCATTTAGCACCTGAAAAACTGGATTTCCAAGGAGAACAAAGGTAGCTTTATCCCTATTTCACTGTCTATGAAGGTGAACTTCAAGTGGATTATAGTAAAACAGTGAAGCTAATCGAAGAAATTTAGAGTATATGTTTGTCAGCATGGATTGAAATATTTGTATTTAACAAGACTGAAAGCACAAAACATTTTAAAATGATACATTTTACAATGTACTAATTAAAAGCTTTTGCTTGACTAGTTTCACAAATGACACACTGAGATAAAATATTTACAGTGTATAAATCATATTAATATTTATACTGCATGAGGAACTCTGATGAGTCAAAACTATAATGATTAGAGTATCAGAAAGGTGTAGAAAGAAATACAGAAAGCAACAATATACAGTAATGACGCTCAAAAGATGCTAAATATATCAAAATATGAAAAAAATCACTAATCAAAGAAATAAGACTGGACAATTATTTTATGCATGAGAATCATGCAAATAATGAGAGTCTTAAAATTTATTTTCAAAGATGTTGAGAAAGAAACTCAGTAGTTGTCTTGTGACTGCAAGTTATATTTTTGCACATCAAAATGATCTGTCAGTAATTATTGAAATGAAGAATGTGTATTACATAGGTCCTGGAAGTTTCTCTCCCAGATACCTGGGCATGTGTCATTTTATATATATATATATATATATATATATATATATATATATATATATGTATATTCTGTATATATGTATACTATATATATATGTGTGTGTGTGTGTGTGTGTGTGTGTAAACAAATTATAAAAACTTGGACTTTAGAAATAAAATAATAAAAACAACAATGTAGTAGGAAGGTAAAAACAGTGTATGTATTAAAAAGTGTTAGCATAGTTAGGATAATAATCCAAATAAATTTAATTTAGTTTTATCAAGGAGCTGTATATAGAATGACATTGGAAAATAACAGAGCAAGAACAGAAGGGATGGGCATACCATATTCCATCATGTATTATGACTAAAGAGAATGGTTTCTTCTCTATATTGGGTGAAAAAGAAGAAAATCATAATTCATACAAATGCTGGTGGCAATTTTGAATTTTTTGAAAGGTTGTTGTTTATAGTTTTTAACATTCCTAGAAAATTATTATTTGATGTATGTGTCATGTGAGTCCGCACATTCACAAAAGTGATTTTGTTAATTCCCAGAATTCTCCTAGGCCAAAGAAAAGACTTTTCAGTTATATCACTACATGTGCCTTATCTGTGCTATCTTTTTCTCATTACCATTTGTGAGTTTTGAATAATATAAAGACAGATGTTTTGAGGCTATGAGCCTGATTTATATTTAGTGCTTTGATTGTTATTATTCCCATTATGAGGTAAGTGCTAGAGTTCAAGAAGAGAGATTTAAAAAAAAATAAAAAATAAAGATTTCTGAGGTAGGAAAGTTTTTATCAGGTTAGTATTTGGAGAAGAGAAAGTGACATTTCTATTTTATAAGGAATATAGGAGGCAATAGGCTTTAATAATGTAAGCTGCACATTAAGATTCAGGAGACAATTAAGTATTCGGTGTTGTATTTATGCAAAGCAATTTCTAAGGTTCCCTTAAACTATTTTGTGTGAGCTATTGCATATTTCAAATTTGCCTTTATTCAATTTCCTTCACTTTTAGTGGCTGAATATAACATTAATGAAAAAGAGAGGAAATGAGACTAGAACTTACAAACCTATAAATAAAACCTTAATATTTGTTCTTTTTGAAGCTGCTTTCATCAGAGTAAATGCAGAACAACTCATCACAGAGACACCTTAGCCAGGAACTTCCTCACTTTATGAAATGACAAAGTTCAAGAATTCATCTTCCCTTTACCTAATTTTTCTCATTAAAATTAGCTATGTTTGAAATATGTTTCAGAATATGTAGAGTTTTTTAAAAAGTTAAAATGGCTCATATTCCCACCACCCAGCAACAAACTATGAAAATATATATGTATAGTTATGCAAAACAAAGAACAATTTGATATTTTATAGTCTGCTTTAAGTGTTTTTCAACATTCCTATATTTTGATAGTATGCTAAAATAATGTCCTTTTATACAGAAATTCCTCAAATTCTTTAACAACTTCTATAGATTTATTAAAATTGTGTTGAGGATTTTACTGCTGTCAATTATATGGTGATAAGCATTTGTTCTGCAAATTAGTCCTTGTTTTTCAACGTATTTCAAGTAAGCATTTGTCAAGAATGTCCTGTTGGATTTGGATTTTGTTTTAAAATGGCATTCTGAGAGTCCATTTTTATTGTGGCACTTTAAATTAGGGTTATCGGGATAGGAATATACTTGTCCTTCAAGCTTTCTTTAAGCTTCCTGTCATTTCCTTTTATTTTCCTGCTTTCAACTGTTGATTTGGAAGTTTAAGAATCTTTTTCTCTTCTACCAGTGGTTGTCCTCAAGTATTTAGAAAAACCTGTTTTTCTACTTCTAAACAAAAGCATCATTTATTCTTCTGACAAGTTATTTTAAAATTTTTCACACTTTTCTTCTCAAATTACAGTTTTCACGGTTCTAATCTACCTTTAGACCCTGTTTTAGCCACTTTCCTTGTTGCCAGCACAAAATACCAGACACCCAAAACTTAAAGGAGAAGGAGTTTATTTTACTTTGCATGTTTTAGAAGTTTCAGTCCATAGTTTGCTGTCTCCAGGACAGAAGCACCATGAGAGAAGGGCCTGCCACGTAAGACAGCAGCCATCCCACAGGAGCCAGGAAACAGAAGGAGGGAGGGAAGGGGGAGTCAGAAGGGAGACAAGACACTACCAGGTCTCATCCACAGTGACCTGTTTCTTCCAACTAGGCTCTACATACTACCAGCACATTTAGCTAGTGTCCTCAGGATTCTAATCACCCTTCAAAAGTCCAAACTATGAGTGCCAAGGCCTTGGGGAAACATAGATATACATGATAACAGACCTAGACTAGGGATAGGAAATTTTATCATTGCTTCATTTTGCATATTTTAAATCCAAGTTTCATTTTTAATTTGCAAAAACTTATAACAATAATAACTCTTTCAAACTTTTTTTCAAGTACTAGGGATTGAACCCAAGGCTTTAGCACTGAACTACAATCCCAGTCCTTTAAAAAATTATCCAATCTATTTATCTATTTATCTATCTGTCTATGATTTTCTATCAACTGAGATAGTGTCTAGTTAAATTGCTATGTTGCCCAGGGTAGGACTGAATTTGTGATCTTCCTACTCAAGAATGCTATAAACACTGCAACCAGCTTCAAAAACTATTTGACTATCCACCATCATGATCCTGTGTCTGTAATGCCACATTGGTAAACGTTTAATTAATTGCTCAGTCTTTAAAGACAGTTAAATGTATTGTTAGGAAGGGTATCCTGGTTGGAAGTAGTATGTTACTGGTAGCTTTTAGAGGGTATATGTACCTCACTTCCTGGTTCTTCCCTTTTCATCCTGTTTCCTGGCTGCCATGAGGTGGGCACTTTCCTCTGCCACACCCTACTCCACCATGTTTTTTGGAGCCAGATGACCAGGGACTGAATTCCCTGAATTGTGAGCCAAATTAAATATCTCTTCCTTTAATTTGTGGGTGTCAGGTACTGTGTTCCCCCTGGGAGAGAGCTATATAGTTCTTGTCTAGTTAAAACTTTGCATCCATTGACAACTATCTTTCCATTCTGCCTACCTCAGTCCTCTGTAGTAACCACTCTATTCTGCTTCTTTTTGTTTGATTCTTTTAGATTCCACTCAAAACTGAGATAAAGAACATGTAGTATTTGTCTGAGGTTGGATTTTTTTCATTTCAGGATAATGTTATAATCCAATTCCATGTATGTTGTTGGAAATGACATTTTATTTTCAGAACTGATTTTTCAGTACCCCAGAGTCCACCAAAAAAATGTGTACATACTTCAGAAAAAGAAAAACTTGCAAAAATATTTTAATACACAGCAGACATCACTGACTCCTGGTAAACTGACGGCTATGTCCACATGCATGTTAGGATTTTTATGATGTCTCAGTTTATTTAATATTAAACTATTTGTATAAGTTTTCTTTTCTTGAAATGTACATACATTTTTGATGGAATCTATCAATCAATCTACCTATCAATTGATAGATAATCTCATATTTTCTTTGTCTATTAATCTGTTGCTGAACCCAAGTTGATTCAGTAATTTGACTATTGAGAATAATGCTGAGTATAAGATTGTAGTTGTCTCTTTGAAATTGTAATAGATATGAGGTGATATCTCTTGGAGGTTTTACTTAGCATTTCCCTTATGCTTAATAATGATGAGCACTTTTTAATGTATCTGTTCACCATTTGTGTGTCCCTTAATATATCTATTCAAGGCTTTGCCTATATTTTGATTGGGTTGTTTTCTTTCCACAGAATTATTTCAAGGAGTTATCTATAAGTAATTATCTTATAATTTGGTTTCAAACCCCTTATCAAATCTGAAACTTATAAGCATCTTGTCTCAATCCATAAGTGGTCTCTTCACTTGGTTAATCACGTTTTGTTTTATGGAAGCTTTTGATTTTGATGTAACCACTTTTGTCTGTTGTTTGCATAGTTGTCTATTCTTTTAGGGGCAAATGTTTTTTAAAAATTCATTACTAAAGAATTCTTGAGAAAAAAAATATTGTTCTTGTCCTTTGAAATTATTGTGGATTTTTCTACAAAGTCTTTATACTTCTAGAAATGTTTAAATAAACATATTCTTTTAAGGGTTTTCAAATGCATTTTACAATTTATCTTTTCTTTTTTTTCTGATTTCCCTTTGTCATTGAAATTCTAAATTTTATCTGGATACTTGGTGGTTTCCTTATGTATTTTTCCTGATAGTTAATAAACTCTTTCAAATTGTACTTAATTTAGTTATTTTTCCAGCTGTTGAAAGTTTTGTGTTTTTTCCCCTGTATTTTCTATCTATACATAGAGAGAGAGAGAAATATATATATATATATAGATATAGATAGATAGATAGATAGATATAAATATATATTTGTATTTAGCTTTTGATTTTCTTATCCTTTATAGGATTAAAACTATCCATATATTGAAAGTCTTAGGTGTTATGTTTTATCAATTTTTCCATATGTTCTTGCATATAGAAAAGTATGAGTGAACTTAAATGTGATACTGATCTCCTATTTCAATTCTGTAGTTTCCTGTGTGCTTCTCACTATCTGCAATATTATTTAATTCACAGGTCCAATTTTCTTCTTCTTCTTTCCAAGATTTAAGGCAATCATTCATTGTGACTATGTAAAGGTTTTGAGAACTTAGAGTGGGTATTTTTTATGGAAGATTCCAAAACATCTATTTCAAAGAACATTTCCTTTGTTTCTTCTGATTCTCCATGGTTGTCCCTTCTTTCTTATATCTTTTCAGGTCTGATGGTTCTATATCTTCATTGATGGGAATCAGTGTGGCTGTGTTAAATAGTTATTTTTCCTGGTAATTTGCTTTAGGAAGGATCCTCCAATTTCCACGTGTTTTAATCACTCCATTTGGAAAGGCATTGCCATTCTAAAGTGTACTTCCAGTCCTCAAATAAATTCTGATGATGCAGATTTCTTGCCACCATTTCATTTCAACCATGCTCTATTAAACAGACACTACTGAAAAGATTTTCTATTACTTTGAGAAGTATTGACACATGACCTTTCTGTTCCTGTATGCAACCTCCACAATAGGTAATCTTGATATGAAACTGTTACCCTTTTATGGGCTGCTCTTTCCCTTTCTAGTTAAGAAGTACCTACAGTGTAGACTTTATCAAGTTTCCCTTTGCTACTTTTATCAAGTCCTTTTGTGAAACAAGTTGAGTTTTTCATCTGTTCTTTAATTCAGTATGTATATCATCTGAGAGAAATTCTTAAATGTGTACAAAATGTGAAAGGTGGTTATTGTTCTAAATTTTCAGCACTGATACATATTCTCTTTCTCTTTTGTATTTCATGGATCACACCTGTTGAGCCTTGGGATGAGTGTATGGTGGTGGAGAAAGAGTTGGTTGCTCATGATCTCATAGCCTACGCTCTGATTAAGTCAGTCATTGATTTGTTATCTGACAAATAAGAGCAAAACACCTTGTTATTGGATATCAAGAAGTAAAACAAAAAATAAAATTAAGAGGTTGCAAAACATCTAGCCTGCCTAACATTTATGAGCATGGTGACCTAATATATTTTTTTAAGTAGTGAACTGCCCTAGTTAGTTTAATTTTATGAAGGCCAAAAGTGTTATTTAACTTTGAAAGAGACTGTCCATGTACTGATGTCAAGCAGAAGCCTTTACAAATCAAGTAGAACTGAGATCTTTGGAATGTCCCCAGAAGAGTTCGCTTACACCTTGTCTTTCTCCTGAGGTTTGCTTGGTGAGATTCTAGCTCATAGCCTGTTTGAGTGAAGCCTTGATACCATCAGTGATTGACAAGCAGCTCCTTGCATTGGGAGACTGAAGAAAGTACCTCTGGTTCAGCCTTGCTTTTCCTAATTAAAAGCGGTTAATAACTCTTTTATTGGAAGTAGATTAAATTCTTATTTGGGAAACTTAATTTAAAGTATGACCTGTCAGCTCTATGGCACTTCTATCCCAGTCTCATCTCTACACAAATTAAAGCAGAGTGAATTGTGTTTTAATATGCTCTAAAAGGACAGAGAGAGCAAAAAAAAAAAAAATCATAAAGTATAGAATAAAGAAATGGTGACTTTCACTGAATTTGCAGAAAAATCATACAATGAACCCAATTCAGTTTGTGATTCATTTATGTAGCTACATTATTCTAAAAGTGCTTCCATGAAATCCCTAAATAGATTACTTTTTATTCCAAACTGTTGAATAGCACCTCCTATTACACACCTATCGCATCGCCTATCTAATTTTAATCTGTCTCTCCAGACACATGAATGGTACTCTCAATGCACACAAGCCCTGACCCTTATTCAAATTCCTGTTCTTCCCACATAACTCAAGTCTGCTTGTACCAGAGTCACTGGGACTAGAGCAGTACATGGCAAAGGTCATACCACTCTCTGAGATTCTGAGTCCTTCCCTGTGAGCTCTGCATGTAGGGCAATCCTTTTAGGTGAGAAGGCAGTGCATGGCTGCTTTGAGTTGACAGTAAGGGAGCAGAAAGACAGCACAGGTATGACTGTGACCTTAGAAACTCTGACAACAGCCAGAAAAAATGATGTTTCCAACTTTGTCTATACATAGTTTACATGAAGAAGCTCAACACAATGTATTTTTTTCTATAAATATAAGAAAAATAATGCAAAGAAGATGAAAAATCTGTGCAAGTCATTGTTTTATCTTGAAGGTTAAAGAAAAATGAAAAATATCACAAAAAATTTGTTGCACTCTTATTCCTCATATTGTTCTTTCTACTAAGATGCTAAACCCTTTTAAAATAGAAAGTTCAAAGGAGAAAATGAAGAGGGGAAAAAGATAATACAGGTATTGTTATGGTTGATACATTGTGTCAACTTGAGAAATTTAGAAGTTTAACTGAGAGACTCAGCAGGGAGCCAGGGTTCTTACTTTGTAAATATCCTCATCCTGTGCAACAGGAGGGCAAGGAGATTTTGTAAGTGCTACCACTGCCTTAAAGGGTGAGGGTGATCTGTGTACAATATAAGGGAGGAGAAGATGCTAACCCTTTTTACTATGACTGCTTTTGCTCTGACCGCTGCTTTGAAGTGTTGTCCCGGTGTCATACCACTCTACCTTGGAACCAGCTGATTATGAACTGAAATCTCCAAAAACTGTATGATAAATAAACCTTTCCTTTCCTTCCTTCATTTTGGGCATCAGGTATTTTGTCCCAGCAAGGAAAGAGAAGTAAAAGTAACCAAGACAGGTATACATACATATGTGTATGTATATATATACAAAATAGATAACTATAGTATCAATCTCTGTTAGTTCATCAAACAGAACAGTTTGTGCTTTCATTGTCTGAATGTTTGATCATTTTCTTCATGCCTAAATATTGTAACCTGAACAACTACTTCTAAAATAACAATATGCATTATATTGACTAGTGTTAATTTCTTACTATTTTTTTAAATCCTGTATTGTTTCTATTCTTTTTCAAAAAATAAAAAAAAAATTAAAATAGAAAGTTCTGCCTTCTAATTGTTTCATGAAATTTGTAATGAACTGGTCTTCTTTCTTATTAAAATAGATTCTAAAAATATGAATAACAGTTTCCATGAAAGACATGCACAAATATTGATGCTGAAATTCTACTGCTATATATTCTCCCTTTCTGAAGTCCATTCTTTCATTGCCAAGTCTCTAATTTCAAAAATATTTTCCTGCAATCTCAATTTTCAATTCTTATTTGGTAATATAAGTAGCTATTGGCTGTGTTTACCCTTGAAAAATCTATCAGAATTTCTGTTTCTCTCCCTCTCTCTCTCTGTATTGAAAACTCACTTTTGTTTTCTTGCATTGGCTTTCATAGTCTCTGTATGTGTTTATTTTTATTAGTAAATGTTTGCAGTAACTAATGATTACATTCATCAGGCAGTGTTTGTACATGTCCATAACACATCTTAATGCTTCTTATTTTCCCTTTGTTTTCAATGTGTTATTAATTTTGTTTGGTATTTAAATGTGAGTTACCAATCTATGGGCATTAATTACTTAATTATACTATTCTATCTATATGATCATTGAGTAAAACTTTTATGTCATTTCAACATTTACTGATTTTTGAAAAGTTGATTTTCCTTTTTAGGTTTTTATAAATTACATAGCTCCTAACCAGCATTTATCAAATGTCCACACTGGTACATAAAAGTTGTCATTTATTAATGTTGTATATTTTTTATCTTATATGGTCTTGGTTGCTCTGACTGTAGTCAGGAAAGTTAGGGTGTCTAATTAAGCATGACTTAAGTCTCCAATGCAAAAGTTAAATGTATTTCTCATGTTTCTAATGCTTTTCATGTGCATTGTCTCCTGGTATAACTCTAGGGGAGTTTCTGCTGTCTAAAAATTAATTGCTTATGGTAATTTTTCTTCATTTTTAATAGTCATTTCTTGTTCCCATATCATTTTAAGTTCATTTTCATTTTCTTATTTATAATCATGAGTGAATATTTGTTATTTCATAGCTGCTTATAGTTATAAAATTTATATTGTTAAGTTGTATCATTTACACTTCTCTCTGTGGTGACACTTTTCCTAGAGGCATTTTGCTCATTGAATGCTTGAAAATGTGTGTGAACCCTTGAATATCGTGCGTGCTTTCTGGGGATGGGGCTTCCTGCTATATATGGGTAACTATAAGGCTAATGCCACCGTGCCACTAAGGATAGGAAAACAGCATCACTTTCCCATCCTTAGTGGTATTAAAACTCCTACAATCTATCGCTATCTGATTATGTTTATGTTGGTGTCCATTTCTCTCTCTCTCTCTTGCTTTCTACCCTTTTAAAAAATGCTATTTCTGTATGGAATCATGAATGTCTAGAATAGCTTCATATTTTTCACTAAAGTCTCACTCACAAAAGTGCTATTGTTGAAAGGAGCAATCAATATATCTGAAACTTACCCAGCCATATTACCTGACTAAATGATGTTTCATTTCACAGTTAAATTTTACTCTAGGTAATAGATTATTTTTTGGATCATGCATGAAATCAGCAAATAAAAATACTTAGAACTTGTATTTATATAGTTGACATATGAAATGAATTTACCTTATTACTAACAGCATTTTCATCATAACACCTCCAGCAATAACGTATTTCCTGTATCCCAAAAGCAAGAAAACAACTCATTTAAAAAACAGAAAAAGCTTAGACACTTCTGACAGAGAGACATACAAATGACCAATAAGTGTATAAAAAGTCATCATTGCTAATCATGAGGGGAATGCAAATTAAAACCACATAAAGATCATCACCTCATATTTGTTAGGATGGCTAGTATTGAAAATATGGAAAATAGAAAGTGTTGGTGAACATGTAGAGAAAAGGAAATTTTGTGCACTATCGATAGGAATGTAAAATAGTACATACACTATGAAAAAAAGAGTGGTGGTTACTCAGAAAACTAAAAATAGTAAGTGCCATATGATCCGACACACCTGCTTTTGGGTATACAGCCAAAGGAATTAAAATCAGTATGCCAAGAGATATCTGCAATTCCCATATTCTTTGAAGCATTATTCTTAATGTCTAAGAGGTAGGAAAAGCTAGGCATCCATCAGTGATTGACTGGGTAATAAAAGGGTGCCATATATATATATATATATATATATATATATATATATATATACACATACACACACACACAAAGGAAAACTATTTGGTCTTCATAAGTTTCAGGGGGAGCAGGTGAAAGATCCTGTCCTTAGCAAGAATATTATGCTTATTTAAACTAAGTCATATGCAGAAAGTTAAATACCACATAACCTCACAGTAAGTGGAATTTGGACATTTTGAGGACAGAGAAGCAGACAATAGAATGATGAATACCAGAGACTGAGGCCAGAGAGTGAATGGAGAAAAAAAGAGATGTTGATCAAAGCATACAAAAGGTCATTTAGGCAAGAGAAATAAAGTTTTGCGAATTATTTCACAGAATGGTGACCATGACAAATAACCATTGTTTATATTTAAATTGCTAAGCATAGACTTTAAATGTTGTCACTACAAAAAATAAGTACATCAGATGGTAGATTTATTCATTACCCCAATTTAATCATTCTACACTGTAACCATATATCAAAAACATTAAACTGTGACACATGATTATTATTGTAATTAAAAATACAATTTTGAAAAGTTAAGAAAAAATGAATTATTTCCGACTAAACAGCCACTTTTGAAGTCTTGCATATAATAGGGATGACCTTATGCTTAGGAAATAGCCATTAGCTCACACAGAAGTTCATAGAAAAGTACAAATAAAATTGATAGAACCACAATACCTGTTTTGTAAATGAAATGGGGAAAAAAAAGAACTATTTCCCTGAAATTTTCCCATACAATGTGTTGTATTCAGCTAATATATGATTATAACAGTATGACTAGAGTTGTTTCCAAGAATGTATGCCTTTATGTATTAGAATCATTTTGCCTTTTTGTAAGTCAGTCAGACTCAGGACTTATCTGAGCTGGGTTAAGGAGGCCAACTAACTTATCACCATAATTGACCTTTTGTCTACTTATAACTAATGAATTATAAATGAAAATGACATTAACAAAGAACAGTGAGAGAAAACTGGCAATTGATAAATCTTTAGCACTGCAACGTTGTATTTCTGTGCGGAAATGACTTTACTCAACCTCTCACACACTCCATCAATAGGACCTGAACCTTGACTTGGCTTTGCAGTGGGCAGTGATAGATTTGCACCTCTTCATCAAAACTCTGTTTCCCTGCTTCCACTGTAACTGACAGCAAACTCTTCACTGCTACTGATTTGGGTTAAGGGTGAAGCCCGTGGCTTTGGAAAACAGCCAAAATAAATGGTACACTCAGGACCCTACAGAATGGCCTCATCAACACTCTGTTCTAACAACCTGAGCTGTGGAGTCATGGAAGTACTGATGCCTCCAGAAATCTTTTAAGGATCTTTGATTTACTTTTCAAAGATATTTGAGAGTACTGAGTAACTCAAGAAGACTTCTTTCTTGCTGTGACCTCCTTTTTTTTTTCTTTTTCTTACACTTGAGGATTTTTTTTTTTATGGTGCACCTGTGAGTCAGACAAAACTTCTTTAATTTTGTACAGATTATACAGAATGAATCAAATGACTGCACCAAGAGTTTTGAATGGTTATAGAAGAGTGTTCAATATATAAAATAAAACAAGTCTGGTGCAAGTCTTAGCGACAGAGTCTGCTTCAGAGTTAGAACTTTGATCGACCTGGATTCAGTTTGGAGTTTATGGTTGACGGGCAGAAGTGAACATTTTTGCCTGTGTAAATACTGCTTTGGCATGGTATTGAGATCTAGACTATTGCTCTTGAAAATCACATGGGAGCAACATGGTGTCTATGAGACACATAAGAAAAGCATTTAAATTTATTAGCATTTGCAAATTTCAAGTACACAGATAAGTCACAGTTTAGTAGTGTCTTCTAATCAGAATCCTGTTACCCGCAAGGGATTACTATGAATGAACCTGCATCTTCAAAGGACAAAACATCCAAATAAAACCACCAATGGACTAACCAGGCTATTTTCTTCTAATGATTACAGAAGATGCCATTGTAGCATGTCTCAGTTCTTTGCGTCAGGTGTCTGATAATAATCTCTTGGCCAAAGCAAATTACATGACCAAAACCAAGGTCAAAGGCTCTCATTATCGTAATTTGTTTAATAGTATTACCCCACTACCTTGGATCTTCATTTTCTTATAATTTTCTTTAATGTAACAACTTTTAATGAATCCAGAGTATATATGCTCTGTGATTTAGAACAATTTCAGAAACAATGTTAAGTTTGCATTTGTTTTATAGTTATTTACATAATTTTTAAAATTTATTACACCTAAGAGCATTATAACAATGTTTCTAATTTTGATGACCTTTAGATTCTCTGCTTCCAATGAGCTTATATTTTAGTGAAGGGATAAAAATGTAAGCAAAAATTGTTAATGTTTCATGTATTATAATGGAGGACTGTATAGCAAGTGAGGAGTAGTCTCTTCTTACTTTCCAGAACAGACAATAGTCAAAGTGAATCTGAAAAAGACAATTGCCTAAGGTTAAAGCTAGATGTGCTGTGACATAAACAAATGCATAGAAAGAGAAATGATATAAAAACAATGAGTTTAGGGTGTTGAAAACTGTAGAATACTGAAGGTATTCCTAAAATGTAATCAAAAGACGTTTAAATTTTTAAAAAGCATTACAGTAAGAGACATATTGAATGAATCCCCAGCAAAATACTCCCCGTTTCTTTCAAACATAATTATTCCATTGTTCTTGCCTCTTTTTGAAGTTCTAGAAGCCTTCTTTCCTACGTGGCTGTAGTTGTACTTTCCTGGCTGCCTTGATGTCTTGAATAAACTCAAAATGTTTATTTACTTTTCATACTCATTCTGATTTGTGGAAGAGTCAGAAGTCACATGGTGCCAGATTTATTGAAAAAGGTGAATGAAGTCAAATAACGTTTTATTTGACAGAAATTGTATAAAGAATTTTAACTGTTTTGAAGTGAAGAAGATTAAAGATCACGTGTCTGTAATTTTTTTTTAAACATTTACTATATCTTTGGATACACTTTGCATATTCTATATGATACAATATCAGGAGGCTGTGGACAGGGAGTAGACATTTAAAAAGTCCTTTACCTTCCATGACATGGAGTGCCAATCTTATTCCAAAGAGGGTAGAAGTTATTAAAGGAGCCTGTAATCTGATTTATACTACAGAAATACTATTCTGGAAAACCTGCTGAGGTTATACCCACACTATATGTTTAAATAGTGATAATAATCATCTTCTAAGTGTCTAGCTCAATATAGAGGTAGGGTAAAAAAGACTGGAAGAAATGTATACAAGATTTTTATGAAAAGCAAGCCTGCACCTCTCATTGCTGAGTATCAAATAAATGCAGTGCCTAGCACATAGTAATTGCTCAATAAAATTTTGTTGGAAATATCTTGCAGGGTTTTAAGTAGTGATATGATTTTACTCTTCCCCATGTGGGTGTAATTTGTTTCAGCATCATTTATGGAACTTCCCTAAGAGACTGCAGAAGTACTAGAGTCATATTATTTTCTTTCATGTATAGGCTGGCATACTTTTCATTTTGTTTCATTGGTCTCATTCTGCTCTTCATGCCTCTCACCTTTTTCGAAAAAATATATTTTCTCTATTATTGCATCTCCCTGCTGAATTTTGGATCATTTTAAAGTTGTTTTTTTTTTTTTTTGCTTATTCTTTTCTATGCTCTAGTTTCAACTCCTTTCTTTTTTGTTCTCCATCTTTAATGCTTTACTGAAATATTTCACAATTTACAAATTCTTTTCATTACACATATCCATATGTATGATGCACTGTATAATCTATTTGCTGATTTTTAAAATTATATTTATTTTATTTTCAGAGATGTTTTATTTTTTAGTTCTAATTTGTCTTTAGATCCTTGATCATTTGTCATTTCATATTTTACTGTTTATACATTTAGGTGTAATCATTTCATATTCTTTTCTAAAGATGTGAGTGTCTGAAGTACTTGAGCATTCCATTTTCTTTCTGTTGATAGTAACCTGTGGTGTTTTGTATCCTTTGTTGATTCTTTCACTGGAACTCAGATTTTACAACTTTCCCACTGAAAATCTGAGAACTTTGGTGGGGAACTAAGTGAGTATGTCGCTTTGTTGGTGAATAAAGACATGGATCGCTTTCAGTTTGCTTCTACAATTACTATTTGCTATGCAGTGGGTGTGGTGGCACATGCCTGTAATCCCAGCACTTGGGAGGTGGAGGCAAGAGGATCATTGCAAGTTCGAGACCAGTCTGGGCTACAAAGTGAGCTCAAGGCCAGCCTGAACTGCATAGTGAGACCCTGTCTCAAAAATACTATATATATATATATATATATATATATATATATATATATATATATATATTTGCTCTGTATAACTTCTCTTAGGGTTTCCTAAATGTCCTTAAAACCTAGCTGTATGTAATCCAAAGTGGTACAAGGAGGGAGACTATATTGTCTTTTGTGATATCATCTCCAATGTGATACACAAGATTTCTAACATTTTCTGTTGCTCACAAACCAAGACTGATACATCATGGAAGAACATTGCAGAAATGTTCTTCAAGAGGCAGGAATCATCTGGGGCCATTGTGTGGTGAACTCAGAATTCAAACATAGCACTAAAAACATTCATTTTCTTATATATCTCCCAAACTTGGTAAGTATAAACAAACCAACTGTATTGCCACTCAACCCTTCAAAGTGTATCCATACTAACACAATTTGCATCTCTCTTGAGGGAATGCACTCTTTGTTTGTGTACTTTTACATTTAAATTTCTGCCAAACAAACTCTTTCCATGCGTCTTACTGAAGTATCCTGAAAAACCTTTTTCCACAATAAGAGTCAGTGAACCTCATACCCATTCTATGAGTAGAGTAGGGTGGGTTCCTTATCTCAGCTTCTGGAACCTCTACGGATTCTGAACAGTGACATTTTCTCAGGGGTAGCGATCTAAGGTATAAAGAGGTATGGGAACTGCAACAATGATAAGTCTAGCTTATGGGGTTTTTCACCCTACCCCTTTTTATTCCCCTGAAGTGTAGCTTCTTTCTTTTTTCTTCACTTTTTACTCTCTCTTTCTGTGAATATAGCAACCCTAGTTAGAGGTTCAATAGTTAGGGGTTCTCTAGTCCCAATAAAAAAAAATGAGTCCTTATATATAAAAACACCAAAGACAAGAGTCACTGACTCTATTTAAGCAGAAAATGAAGAGATTTCCAGAGGAACACTGTGTGACATACAGTGGCTTCATGAGGTACTTCATCAGATCAACATACCCCATTCCTGGGTCAAATGGGGTGAAAATTTCCTCCTCGGGTTGACACATATAAGGACAGACCTGTTCAATGTCCCAAGCAAATTTTCTCACACAACCAGTATGGGAAAAAGTCCTGAAACATGATGGAGAGAACTGAACTTTGAGATGATGCCCAAGGAAGCAATCTCCTTAAATCACATGTACCTTTGATCTTTAACCACTTTAAATATAAGGAGAGTCTCTAGGCTCCTCTTTTCATTCTCTCTCCACTCCTTCATCTCTCTGCCTCTCAAAACCAAAGGACACAAGTTCAGTCTACCTGATGCTTTGGATCCCCTTTAAGGCATCTGGGAACATGTCCTAAGCAGGGTAGATTCAAGTGGTCACTCAGGTGACAGCTGACATCATTCTCAGGACCTAGAAGCCTCTATGAATTCAAGTTGAGAAGGAGTCTACTGTTTCTTTTGTTTTGTTTTCCTCTTTTTTTCTACTGGAAAAACACAATCCCCTCCTTGCCCATTCTTCTTTCCTGCTCCGAGGCTTTCATCTGCCAGGACACTCATGTCCTTTAACTTTTTATGATACTACTTAGCAGGGAGAGGCAGGGAACTGGAGGGTAGAGGGGAACCAGCTGGAGCTGGGGATCTCAGGAAGTTTTCTTGTGGCTTGTAGGCCAGTTCAGAGTGTGTCCCATCATGTAGGAAGAGGGGATGGGCAGAACATGGTCTCTGTGTTTTCTTGCTGGTAGGCGAGGCTCGCAGACCTTTTTGAATTCCATTTCAGCTGTCTGAGATGACCTTCCTAAGTCCCAGGGCTGCCTGTCCAACCCTGCCTATAAGAATTTTGCTGGGGCCTCACAGGCTTTTCTCTAATGCTTCCTGCTTCCTTCTTCCATCTTATTGGGTTTGGGTACACTGATGATAATTTTAACTTCAAGTATATCTCTTTGTCTAAAACAGTATGCATTTTGTTGTTACTCACTGGCATCTTCAGACTTTTAAAACCCTTAGTGAGTGCCTTACCTATGTTACATTTCATAAGACATAAAGATCTGTGGGGAGAATTTTTGAGTAATGCTCAACAACTGTGGGCAACTTCCTTTTCCTGCCTTTTTATCTGTTAATACAGTTTGCCTGATCTCAGGAAAGGGTTCTGTGTGCCTAAACCAGTGAGGCTCAAAGGTAGGGTCTGTTGCACATATAATGTGACTCCCCTAAATTTAAGGCCCAATCCCAAAATTAATAATATAGATGTTTTTAAAGATTATATATATATATATATATATATATGATTAAGATTGCTTTATTTAAGTTTAGGGAATTAAAATTCTGATACATAATTTTGTATTAAAGTAGAAAAATAATCCCCTAATGTGGAAGGGGGACCTTGAACCTGAGAAACAACTACATGTAACTCCCCTACATGGTTTAAAAAGCAGCTGCCTATATCAATTTTCCTTACTGTTGGTGGCTTCTCCAATTTTTCCCAGAGTCTTAGGGTGCCCCATCCCAACAAATGTGATATAAAACGTTACTATATATACAACTGACTCTAATAAAAGGTTAAAATTTTTCTGTGTCAGAAGAAATAAAATTTTTTTAGGATATAAAAATGTTCTTGGTTAAATTTATAAAACCTTGGTTAAAGAGCAAATGTTTATACTTTACTAAGCTAATTTTTTGTGTTTTCACTGTTAGGTTTTTGGTTACTTAAGAAACTGAGTTTTAAGAGTTAAAGATTATTTAAATGTTTTTAAAAATGTTTTCAATAGTCAATTTATAACTTGTTTAATAAACAATTAATATTTTAGGTTATAACACACTGTATATGTGTGGGACTAGAGATGTATATACATCTGTAGACAAAATATGTTGTGAGTCTAAGCTTTAAAGTTAAGTTAACAGTCTAGGCTACATAAGTATAATGTATACAAAGTAACCCATAAGTGTTCTCTTTTACATGATATTTATTGTATCTAGAACTTAGACATATAAAATGATCAAAATTTTGACATTTCCTTAATTTTGGCTGCCATTTAAAACTTAGTCTAAACCTATTGGCTTTGATTAAGCAAATCTTTTGTTATGATATGACTGAGATAAACTTATATTTTAGGTAACAAGTCTATTTGTGTTTTCTAAATTTATAAAAGGTATAAAGACATCCTTTAATTCTTTTAGTGCAATTACTCCACGTAATCCTTTTCAAGTAATCTAAATTTTACCTTAAGAATGTGAACTAATTCAATAGGTAAAGTATTTCTGTATAGCTGTGATTCTAATTTGCTAACCTCTTGCTATATTAAGCAAATTTATATTCCCTGTGTTAGTTACTTTTCTTGCTGTTGTAACAAAATACCAAACACCCACAAGTTAAAGGAGGAAAGTTTTATTTAGTTCACAGTTTGTAGAGGTTTCAGTCCATAATCAGCTGGCTCCAAGGCAAGATGGCACTAAGGCAGGGTGGTTGCACAGAGGAAAAGACTTCATGGCTTCCAGAAGCTAGCAAAACAAACAAGGGACCTTAACAGTGTCTCTTTGCCTCTTTATCTTATCCAGACTAGTTAGGGTGGGGAGCACTCACTCCCTTAATCCTTGTGCCCTTGAGCCTCATATTGCACCATGAATCAATTCTAGCATCATATGCTCTAGATCCAGTCACCTCTGGAAAAGCCCCACCTATGACTGAATGAGGCTTGGGAGAACATCTAGACACAAGCTATAATAGTACCTAAGTGTACAGGTCTTCTAAAATACAAAATTTAGAACTGCGGCTTATCATATTGATGTTCTTAAACAAAATAGTTTGTAATAATAGATGTTTTTAGACTTACCTGTATGATGATTATTTAATTATATCATGAAAGTTAGATGTGCCAAATACTTTGTTGTCCAAAGAGTGTCACTTTATTGATTAAAGATTGGACATAACTAATGTACATCTGAAAACAAGTACCTTCTACTTAGAAAGATATTTTATTTATTTATTTTATTTATTTATTTATTTATTTTTTGCGGCACCAGGAATTGAGTTCACAACCTCGCACCTGCCTGACAGGCATGTAAGCTGCTGAGGCAAACTGCTGGCCCTGGTTTTTTGAGGCAGGGTTGCACTGTGTAGCTCAGGCCAGCCTTGCACTTGCATTGTAGCCCAAGGCAGGCCTCGAACTCACAACGCTCCACCTACCTCAACCTCCCAAGTGCTGGGATTAAAGGCATGTGCCACCATACCCGGCTAAGATACTTTATTTAAAAAGTAGCAAATTTATATGAAAATTTATTTATATACTTTAACAGAAAATATCTGATTTGTAAGTTATTTTGTACTAAAAGTGATAATTAAAAAATATTGTTTTAGAGATGCTAAGAACCTGATTTTTCTACTATAATATCATATTTATTATTCCAAAATGCTATGTTTGCTCTTGATTTTAAGTTTTCCTTATAAAACTTTGTAAGTGTTACCTGTTAATATTACATAGGAATATGACTTCTAAAATAAAAACTACATATGTTAAGATGGCAGAGTTCCCATGTTAATAGTCATGTAACTGGTCTGATGGGTATTCAACAACTGAGGCTTAGAGACCAAAGCTAAGGAGGGTAACTGGACTTAGAGAACAGTCATTTTGGCCCTTTCCTTCCAAGGAGGAGCTGTGACATTCACATACATAGAATAAGATTAGCTTTGACATTGATATACATAGAATAATATAGACAGATATAGGTATAAATATAGAGATAGACATAATAGACATAAAAATAGTATATAGATACAGATTAATTCTGATTAACATGGTTTTTACTTGGACTTAAATGCCCAAAAAGAAAGTATGATCAAAATAAATGAATTGTAACAAGGCCCTGATTTATGAACAAGTTTCATTCCAGTAATAAGTGAAACAATAGTAATAGTAAACAGAAGAACTAGGCCGAGTATAAAAGAATCTCCAAAAGCTTCACAAGTCCCCATTGTCAGTCTCCAGCTACACCTGTGAATCACAGTCATAAGAAGTTTAGATTCAACAGTTTCACTAGCTATTCCAGAATCATGCCTTCATACTTTCTTACTGTGTTCTCATTTTGTTAGTTTAATGTACTTTCAAGTACCCCTCAGTAAATATTTAGCAACTAGTATAATTGTGCCTATAAAGTAAAAATGGAAGTATAAATATTCTATTTGTTACCTTTGTGGTATAAACTAATTTTTTGTTATCTACTTCAGACTTAATATGTTTATTATTAAGCCAGTCACTATGAAAGATCTTCAGGTCTATAAAATAGAGGTGAGTTACACATTTTAAATCCTACAGAAAAAAAATTTTTTGGCCCAATGGTCACAAAAACATTAATACTCTTATTTAGTGTATTTTTTCACCATAGTTATAATTAAAATAAGAGGGTATTAGACTTTCTATTGGCAAAACAAGGAAAAGTATGTATGCTTTTCAACTCTATCTCTTATAGAAACACCTCAAAAAATAGAGATTAACTTGTGCTAAATGTTACTGACATTTATCATTTTTGGAACTAGTATTCATGAGTTCTATTTTTAATACCTAATTCCATTTGTTTAATATGGCTATAAAATGAAGTTAAAATATCAATAACTTGCTAACATTCTTATACCACTTTCCACATTATCAAAGTGGGATGGTTCATCAAACAACAAAACTTATTTTTCTTTGACTCTTAGAGTACGCAGGGTGAGATCTTTTTTTTTTTTTTTTTTTTTAATAAGAAGGTAGCAGTTACTCTTTACACCAGTGGATCGGTGAATCTTCATGCCAGTGGTCTATTGTGGGATTATTCCTCAAAGGTAACAGCACTGAATTTGCAGAGAGCTTAGTTTATACAGAATTTAGAAGCGGAAAGTACAAAGCAAGTGACAAAATGTTACAAAATTGGTTGCATGCTTTTGAGTCATATATTGTCAGGCAGGCTAATCTTGAGCAGATCTGTTGAAACAGAGGAATTACATATCATAATATAGAAACACTCCAGGGAACAAGGGGAGAGGCCCTTACAGAAAATTTCTGTTCCTCTGTTTCTGCTGAATTCAATTGACCTTGACAATGTCTGAAACCCAGTGTTATGGTTTATACATTGTGTCAATTTGAGAAGTCTAGAAGCTTAATTAAGTAACTGAGCAGCTCTACATTCTGGGGTATAGAGCACAAGTCAGTTACCTGTCCATTGTGTCAATTTGAGAAGGTCAGAAGTTTAACTGAGAAACTCAGCAGGGAGCCAGGGTTCTTACTTTGTAAACATCCTCATCTTATGCAAAGCAAGGCAAGGAGATTTGTGAATGCTACACCCACCCTGGGGGGGGGGCTGTCCTGTGTACTATATAAAGGAGAAGAAGTTTGTTCTTGTTCCTTTTACTTTGGCTGCTTTTGTTCGGCTGCTACCTTGAAGTGTTGTTCCTGTGCCATGCCACCCTGCCTTGGAGCCAGCTGATTGTGGACTGAAACATCCAAAAACTGTAAGCTAAATAAACCTTTCTTTCCCTAATTTTGGGTGTCAGGTGTTTTCTATCAGCAACAAGGGACAAGTGTACTATATGAGGGAGCAGAAGAGGCTTGCTCTGCCCCCTTTTACTCTGGCTGCTTTTGCTTGGCTGCTGCCTGGAAGTGCTGCCCCACTGCCATGCCACCCTGCGTTGCAGTCAGCTGATTATGGACTGAAACCTCCAAAAACTGTAAGCTAAATAAACCTTTGCTTCCCTAATTTTGGGTGTCAGGTGTTTTGTGTCAGCAAGGAGGGAAAAGTAACCAACACACCCAGTTACATAACTCTGATAGGCACTGAGTCAAAGTAATTGTCTATACTGTAAGGCACCCTGGGCTATCAAAGACACCATGAACTGTTCACTCTGCCAGGGTCCCCTCTCCTGAATGGTTCTATATTCAGGGTCAGATTCTTGATTCTGGCTAGACAGGGACCTTTCCTGCACAACACAGTTACAAGAAGGGGGAATTTCTGCCCTTCTTAATCCCATAGAAAATGGGATCAAAGTCTAAGGGGTAGGGAAGGAAATGAAGTAAAAATTCCATACATTTCCACTGCCAAAAACATAAATATTCCCAGCTCCAAACTCTAGTATGCCTCTCTTGCTTGAGAGAACACATTCCATTTCTTTGACAGTGCACTTTTAAATTAAATTTTTGAATGATAAATCCTTCCTGTGTGCCTCTTAAAAAAATAAAGGCGTTTTAGGGCAGTAAGGGCTTGCAAACTTGGTTGGGGAAGTAGCCATGATATGTTAAAATACAGATCCCAGAACACATCCACAGAACAGGTCCCAAAGACCTGCAATTCTCGCAAGAACTTTAGCAAGTTTTCAATAGGAAGGTCTAGACCTAAAGTCACCCTGAGGTGTGGGATCCCAGTATTGTGTCTCAGGACCCCAAAGTAGACATTCTCATGGGTGTCCTTGAGATTTTGGTGGCATAAAAGGATACTGATGCTGTGAAGGGTTCACTAGAGCTCACTATCATGGTTTTCCTCACAGTAACCTGTGTCCTCCAAGGTGTATTTTTATCTTATTTTTTCCTCTTTTACTCACCCCAAGCTCCTTCTGCAGATCCAGTTTCTCCCTCGCTCTTCACTTTTACTTTTTCAAATAAACTTTGTCACTACCTTTTGCTTGTTTCATTCAATTCTTTGTCCTAGATGAAAAGAACCTAGAATCCAACTCCAAAAGGAGAGGCAAGCAACCCAATGGCTGGTAATGTTTATATGGTGAAGCACTTTTAGAAGGAGACTACACAGTAACACCACCATAATTTACTCCTCCTCTGGTATTCTCAATCTGAATGAATGGCTCCTTTATCTATCCAGAAATCCGGAATTATAATCACTTTGCCTTTCACACCACTCTACTGATATATCCTCTAAATAAATTATAAATCTGTTTAAATTTTTTAATCAATTTTAACTATTTAATTTTCCTTGCCTAGATCACTGTCATCTTACCTCCCCTACTAATCTCTTTCTCTCTCTCTTGTCACCTGCCTCTCTATCTTTCTCTCTATTCAACCACCATTGCAGTCTCCTCTCATAATCCAGAAAGTGTTGCATCACAATTATAATGTAAGAACACATTTATAAAATAGCAAACTTACAGTTATTTCATGATACAAATTAGAGTGCAATTAGAAGTCTGACCAAGTTTCTGCTATTTCTGCTAAATTCAGTTGACCCTGACACTGTCTAAAGTCCAGCTGCATCCCCCTAATAAGCACTGAGTCCGAGTAATTTTCTATACCTTAAGACATCCTGGGCTCATCAAGGACACCCTTAACTATGCTCACTCTGTAAGGGGCCCCTTCTCTTGTTCCAGGAATGTGTCTGTACTACAAAAAACAATTCCTTTGTTTCAACAACTCTGTTCAAGACTAGCCTGCCTGTCAACATATGACTCAGTGCATGTAATCAATTATGCAACATTTTGTCATTTGCTTTGCATTTCTCATTTCTATTGCTGTGTAAACTAAACTGTTTGTAAACTCAGTGCTGCTGCTTTTGGGAATGATCCTGCAACAGTCCACTATTATAAATATTTAACTTCTTATCTCTTCAGTGGGATGAGTCTTCCTTTCAGTTTGACTTGGAAATTTTCCCATGACAAAAGGAGATCGCTATAAATTGCAAGATATCATTTCTTTTCCTAAATCTAGAAGCAAATTTATGTATCTACACTGTTACATAAATATGTTAGTTCAGATAATAGAATGGGAATTAAAATAGCAAAGTTTAGCTGAATAGTGTAGGCTTCAAATGGATCTGCCAGCTTTTCTTTGGCTAAAACGAAAGAGTTGAGTTAGCTTCTTTTTCTCAGTTGGATTCTTAACATAATTCCCAATAACTTTTTACTTGAAGCATGAGTCTCAGATGATGAATAATTATTATAGATAGCTAAGTTATTTAGAAATATTATAGGCAGTCAGACAGAGCTGGGCCCTGGAGAGGTCAATGCAGAAGACAACTGCGGCTATAGTCATATTCACTAAAGGCCAGACTTTAAGAAACTAGGAGCTACTCACCCACATACTTCCCCTAGAGATGAACAGCAGTGGTTGATATTCTAAATAGGCATCAGTCACCTTGGGGTGGAGGATCAAACCTCCTTAATCTACCCTTCCAGGGAAGTCCTTGTCTGCCCATGTGTGCTTGCTATGTGACTTGTTTCCCATTTGATCCTCATTTAATTAATATTATCCTAGTGACTATATTGTTTTATACTTGTTGTTTGACTATTGTTTTGTCCCACCTCACATTTCATCCTATGATTTGTCATTGGATCAATATTACCTAAGCAAATATACTTGTAATCTTACTGAGTGATTATAGTTTTGCCCCACTTTAAGCCCACCTCACTTTCTGGCTTTGCTCAATAAAATACCACTGAGAAGTGGGGTTAATGGGCAACCCACTTTCTAGGCCCCCTCCTATCCCTCTCAGACAGGATCTTTCTCTCAATAATTTCTTCCTGTTCTTGACCTCTATTGTTCCTAGAATTTCTTTCTCAGTTTTAGAGAACATGTTCTAGATGTCTTGGATATCTAGCAGGTTGGGAGTTTCATTCCTCTGTATCATAATGACAATTCAATTTAACCACTTAAAAATGGAGCATAAAGAAAAACAGAAAATACACTGTGTCCACAAAAAACATGCAATTCTTTCTGCAAGATAAATCATTGATTAGAGCAAGAGTGGACAGTGAAATTTCCTGATTTGTTCTTTAAACAATAATGCACAAAAATTCAAGAGAAGATAGAATTATGGTATAACCAGCAGATTTTTATAAAGGATATCAGTTACAGGTGAAAACAATGTACTGGCCTCTATTTTTTCTACCTACTTTTTTTTTTAACCTGTATTCACTTCAATAGGTTTAAAAATCTTAGAAATTTTAAGGAAGCAATACAATATTGGCTACAAGATATTTTGTGTATATGCTGTAGTTCACAGCACTGTTATTTAATTGAACTAGCTAAATATTTAATATTAGCACTATAAATGTGTTGCAAATAAACAGGAAAATAACTATGCAACCTTAGTATTAGATTTTAAAACCAATGCTATGTCTTTTAGAACAAAGTCAAAAAATTAACCAACACTTGACATAAGGAGACCTTAAAAATCACCTAGACCTATATCCTCATTTCAGAAGCTAGGAAACTGAGGCCCAATGTAAAAATTATCTCATAGTTTTTAAAATAGAAAAGTTTGCAAACATGAAAGCCAGTGGCAAATTTCAGAAATACGTCTAATACCAAAGGATTTATAGACTAATACAACTAAAAATCTATTATAAGTCAGAAAAATGTAAAGCATTTAATATCATATTTTATATCAGAGATAACATACTAATATGAGCAACATTTAAATAAGAATAATAATCAAATAAGGAAGCTCTGGGGTATGTGTGAAAGGAGCAAGTATTCAATAGAATCATTTGCAACCATAATTATGGAAAATATTTCTAGCAAATTAATTAAAAATAAATATGTATGTATTTCAACAAATTATAAAATAGATACTACCATTCATTTCATGAAATAAAACTGCTAACTTTGGTGGTAAAAGTAGGTTTAAAGAGCCAATTACTGATAATTTAATCTAGATAAGAAAGCATTGTCCAATAGGAGAATATTGCAATATAGGATCAATCAGGAAACTAAAACTTACACTGATAATAAAACCTTCAACTGGAACCTATAATAATTTAATTTCACAAAAAAATAATCCCAGATTCTTTGCTTGAGAACACACAGACAAAACCGGGTGTGGTGGTGCATGCCTTTAATCCCAGCACTCGGGAGGCTGAGGTAGGAGGAGCCTTGTGAGTTCGAGGTGGGTTTGGGCTACAACGCGCAAGACCGGCCTGAGCTACATAGTGCGACCCTGCCTCAAAAAACTAGGGCTAGAAGTTTGGCTCAGTGGCTTAAGCGCCTGCCCTGACAGGTGCGAGGTTGGCAGACAATGATCTGGAAAGGAATCTATGTGTGTCTTTGGACATCATTAAATACAATTTTATTTTCATATTAATAGTGTTCATTAGTGTACTCTGTGCATGATATTTAATACTAAGTAACACCAAGACTACTGTATTTAACTAGGATTTTTTTCCTTCATGAAAGGAAAGACATTGTCTTTATCCTGAACTTTTGCAACCAAACATATCCAAACCAGCTCGTCCTCTCAAATTCAGCAGTGCTGTTGAAGATGTAGCACTCTCAGCATATTAAGTCTCAATAGATTTGAGTCATCTTTTAGGTTTTTTTCTTTGTTTATATCATGTACATAATGAAGACTGTACATCCAAATTTTTCTCTTATATTTTTCTTTCTTTTGATTTTTAAACTAATTCAGTCTCTATTTTTCATCTCTTGTACCCAGTCCTCGTATGCTTCCTTCTTCTCTCAGTTAAATGTCTATAAAATCAGAAAATGGTAGTAACCATATAATCTCTTCCTAAAGAAAAAGGTCAACCCCATCTTTCAAGTACCTATTAAAGACCTAGCATTGTGCTGGTCTTAGAGACATGTAATGGCCCACAGGAAATGCTTTATCTGAACTTTAGTGCACATCTGTTAATGTGTCTCAAGGACCCCTTTGCTGCCTATGTCTTCCTACTGCTAATGTTATTTTCCCCACAGTGCACTTTTCAAGTTCCATTTTCTGAGAGATTACCTAGCTGGCATGGTCAATATTCTCCTCCTTCAATTTTCATTCCCTGTGAAAAGAGAAGGAGGTTGAAAAGTGCAGAAGATAGTCTTTCAGTGCTTAAGAATTGCCCCAGGGTACTCCTGTAGCAAACTGGCTTCCCTTATTTTGCAATGCTTTCCTAAAGGGAAAGTGATAGTGTTATTTACTAATTCTAGAGAAGGAGCAAATGACTTTGAGGATACCTGGAGAATATTTCAGACAAGTCACCGGTTAGGTAGTTGGAGCAGAGGAGAGGGAGGGGTTCGGACATTTAGACTGAAGATACACATTTGAGAGTTATATTTAGTTATATTATATACATATTTTCTGTGGATATATATATATCTTGAAAATATCTTGAATATTAGCTCAAGAATATAACTCTTGGGAGTATTAGAAAAATGATATAGTAAGGAGACCCAAAAGAGTCAAAAAAGTATGAAAAAATTATTTTTACCATGACAGTCCTCAGAATGACCAAGTCTTCCATAATGATTTCTAACCAAATTTTCTATCATTTTTACCCAGTATGTACACATAAATGTATATCTGTGTTGTAGTGCTTCAGTTAACTAGAGTCAGCTATTCCCCAGGAATTTCTCATGCTTTCTACATTCTGTATTCCACTTGTGCTTATAATTCTCTACTTTCATACTCTTATCTGGTGAAATAATCTTTCAGTGCACATGGGAGATATACAGTTGCACTTGATGTTTTAGCATGTGGTTTCTTTCCCATTGAATCACTTATATACTGTTCTTCATTAGGTTTTTGGGTTTTGATAATACAAACAGTGTTTTTATTGTTGCAAATCTTCTGCTGGTCTTTGATAGGCTTCCAAGGAATACTGTGATGTGTGACTCAAAATAGTATCATATATTCTGCCTGAAGCATCACAGTGTACGCTTGTCTACCCTTTTGTTTTACTGCTTTTAGTC
Source organism: Dasyprocta punctata (assembly GCA_004363535.1). Classification (NCBI taxonomy): domain Eukaryota; kingdom Metazoa; phylum Chordata; class Mammalia; order Rodentia; family Dasyproctidae; genus Dasyprocta; species Dasyprocta punctata. The sequence continues at coordinate 10,620 of RJWM01014645.1, read as the reverse complement.
CTACAAGGACAAATCTTTGATATGTAAGTCTAATACACCTTTCTCTGGAGAAGTTAGAATTAGAAAAAGTCTCCTTGTGCTGATACATGAAAGTAATACAAGGGAAGTGATATTTTGTATATATAGAATTAAGTAGCCAAAAGGTTTGATAAGAAAAGTAAAAATTTGTCATATTCCTTTGAAGTCTAGCATTACACACTACTAAAGTTTATCATGAAAATTCTCTTCTTTCAAATATGAACACAAATCATATGGTAAAATCTAATAAAAATTAACATTTTGAACACCCTCCTGCTTCTACCATGTGAATAATAAAGAATCAAAATTGTTATGTTAATTGAAAATGAACTTTCTAACATTTCAAAATTTTCCCTTAGAGAAATTTCTATGATAGAGGAATTAATAAATTTTTTTTAAAAAGCCGACTTAATGCTTCCTCTTCATGTTTGCTTACTAGAGATAAAAGTCTCCATTTCCCAACAACTATAGTTTGAAGTACAAGATGATAACTGATTCTGATGTGTGTGTGTGCATGAGAGAGACAGACAGAGACAGAGACACAGACAGACAGCAAGAGAAAGAGACAGACAGAGACAGACAATGAATCAGATCTAACATTTAGAGTTAGGTAGGTAAATAGTAATAAGTTATCAGTAACAGATACATGAGAAAGTACAGGAGAGCTTGCCATATAAAGTCTCCTAACAGCAGGCTCTCAGTCCTTTCTGTTTTATTTCTTATTGTCTGTGCTGCATCATTTTAAATTGTTTTGCTTGGAGTACCTTATGTCTAATCTTCAGCTGATTTTTACAGTTGTTACTGCTGCTGGCCTTCTAATTAATTAAGATTTTCTACTGAACTGTCTCCTAATTTTGCCTCATTCATCTTTGCTACATGAAGAAAGAAATACATAACTATGACAAAGCATATGTTTATATATTGTACCATGACTGTATTTCACACTTATATGGATCCTTTTCTTTTTTGAAAATTTCTTTTTATCTCATGCTGAAATTCCCCAGCAACACAAGCTTCATAGTGTTTCCTATAATTTCAAAAAGCCAAAATATTAATTTCAGAGTATTTACAAAAATAAATTAAAATCTCTAGTGCTTTTCAGGCCATTTTGTGATATTTTATCATCAATATGTCCTTAATGACTCTGTGGAAATCAATGTTATCATTAGTCACTAAGCACCTAATAATCCTTTAATAGTCATAAACAATTTGAATGAATGTGTTTCCTGTTCCAGAAACTGAAAGTTAGCTAGATGTCTCAGTTCCACTATCATTCCTTTGTTACATATATTCTCACATGTATCTTGGCACAGTCTGTATGCTAGCAACTGTGAAAATGTGGTTGTCAGTCTCTTCAAGGATAGGTTAGAGTTGTAGCTTGGCAGACTGTATTTGAGTATTTCAAAGTTCACTGCCACATATCTTGATGTGTTTTAATTATACACTGCATGTATAAAGAATGACTGTTTCATTTTTATGAAAAACAATATATCGTTTGACCTTGTGCTTGAAAGAATGAAAGCATGTGAAATACAAATAAACATTTTTAATAGGCAGAAAGAAAATAATTTTCAAGGAAGAGACCAAGCAGTGACTTGTCCTTTAAATATTCGTGTAACTTAATTAAGTGTGAGGTTTATTTTTTACGTCCCAATTTCTACTTATGTCCTTCACTAATAAGAATAATTTGAGGTGCCATATGTTTATTTTTCAGCCTAGTAATAAGGAACATCACAGACAGAGGTGACCCTGAGCTGGACAGATAGAGAATCTGGGCTTCCTTTTCACTTCCCTGTAATAAAATCCCCAGGATAGCATTCCTGATGCCAACAGGATAACCTTCCTTCCTAAGACCTTGGAAAGCATTAAAGACTCTACCCAAGGGAATATGGTTAAATGAAGGCAAGAGAAGTTTCCTTTTGTTTCTTTTTTTCTTTTCTATTTTTGAGTTTACCTTGGTCATGTTTTGTTTCAGCCCTTTCATTTTCTGCTTCTGTCATTTCTTTGACACAGTCCTAGAACCACAGGGAGTCAATACAATGGATTAAAAGCCTTAAAATTCCTGGTGGTAAATAGTGCCATTTTATAAATTCAACTTTAGAGAAAGAAAGACTCTCCTTAATTTAAAGAGAAAATAGTTCTAATATAATTCCTATACAGACTTGATGGTGTTAGTCTGCTTAAATAATTTAATGGCTGGAAAAGAGAGAAAATTTTATAAATGCCTAGAGGTCAAAGAGTTCACGTAGGAGACACTAGTTTTTGGAGACTTGCAGAAAATAGCAGTATTTGCCCTTCATGTTTCATAAACATTTCTGTTCTGAGTGCTGTTGGTGGGAATGGCTTTCCAAGTAACAGGTTAATAATGGTGCAACTTGGATATTTTAAAGAAATTTTCCAAATTTATTTAAGGAGTAATATGAATATAAATACATGTAGAAAGTTGATTTTATAAAACCTGGTGTTTCAAAGGGAATGATATAAATAACCATGTGATGAAATTCATTATGTTTTCTCACTAGTTGCATCATTAAAAAAAAAAAGAACTTACTGTAATCCAGGGGACAGTGTATCTAAAAGTGTATCTTGACTTAGTACAATGATTTTATGTGTTTTAGATGGTTTATTTTTGGTTTATTAGTCTGGTTTTTATTTAGTATATATGATAATTAAGTTTGTAAAGTCTTATAAATAAATAAAGTTGATGCTGGCAACATAAAAGGGAGATAGAAGGAAGGTGGAAAAAAAGTTGAAATGTGTGATGTACATGTACCAGTCACTACAAAGATTGTAGTCATTATGTACTGCAAACGTACCAGTAGAAGTTAAAATAACATATTTTCAAAAGTAAAGATTGTCAGAAAAAAATACTTCTCATTTCCATATAGGCCAAATGGTATGCGTATATGATGAGAGAAACAGAAAGGGAAATGAGATAGAACATTTATATATATATATATATATATATATATATATATATATATAAAATTTTTAAACAAATGGTGCTCATATTATGCATATTCTTTTAATTTAACATTTTTTATGCTACATCATTCTCCATCACTCTTCGAAGATCTAAACATCATAAAAGTTAACATTTTTTGCTGGCCTAGTCATGTTTTCTTTTTCTGGCACTCCATATCTGGTAGAACATCCATGAAAATCTCTTTTTTGAACAGCCTTTGTGAACCTTTAGCAAGACTCCAGTGCAGTCCAGCACCTCCTTGGAGCTGTGCTTTCTTGCCTGCTAAACGGATAGTCCTACCTATCAGCAGTAGGTCCTAATGTAGATACCCAAGGATTTGCCAATAATGCCTGTAGCATCCTACATTAGGAAAGAGGTACAGCATTTTTGTTCTTGATCCTGTCTGGGAAAAATTACTGTCCTAACCCAGTGTTCTGAGTTCAGTCTCAATTGGCATTGATTGTAGTCAGAGAAGCACAGGTAAAGGAATAAACAGTTTTACCTGGGAAATATAGGCTATAGGTCATAGGTAGAAAAATTACCAGTTTCCTTTGTACAGCCATTGCCAGGAGAGCTTGTGAATCATCTCGAATTCTGCTAAGAAAAAAGACTTTTCATGATAGAAGTAGCAAAATTTTACTAATTTCTTAATTAGTCTGATGTAACCTAATGGAAGTTTAAGTTATTTTTTGGAACTTGTTCAATGAGTTTCCTTTCTTTATGTAATGGAAATTGGCCAAAACCACAACCAAATTGTCAGGAACTAGTATCACTCAAGATAAAGGCCATACCAGCAAATAAGTGAACTCAGTATTCATTGATTCACTCATTCATTCATTCATTCATTCAGCAAATATTTATTGAGTCCATAGTAGGTACCAGATTCTTCACTAGATTCTAAGGAATCAAAAATGCATTTTGTTTCCCGCTAAATCTCCTTAAAGCTTGGCACAGCAGGTGTGCTTTGTTATGTGTTGAAGTCACTTGCAAGTGAAGGCATGGGTGTTAAATATAAAGTTTAGGTTATATTTAGAAATAGCATTGCTGCAGTCTGCAAAAACCTACTGACATGAAATTCTCATTTAAGTACATGAATATTGGGAATCTGGGGCATACATAAATAAGGAATTCACTTGATACATTTCAGAAACTGCCTTATGAACTATTTAATTAATAAACTATGAAAAATATACTCCTGAGTCCTACGTGGCTAATAGATGTCACCTTTGTTCTATAAAAATGCTTTGCTACCAGTAAAACTTAATTTTAAAATGAACAGTCAGCATTTGCAGCAAGCTGTCTCTCTAAAAGTTCCACCTACCCTGGTTTGACACAAATAATGAAGAAGGGCAACATTTATTCACATTGCTATAGTGGAAAATTTTATTTATCATTGGATTTTAAGGTGTAGTAGTGTCTCCAGAGACAAAGATTGACAAGGCAGATGGTCTTTATTGTTCCTAAAGGTCTCTTTAGTAAATGACACACTAATTCTTTAGTACTTTCATCTAGCTACCCTCCCTGTGCAATTAAAATTTGGTGACACATTTTTATGGTCACTAAATGGGCATAAATTAGCATTAATTAGGGGTATTGTAAGGTAATTCCCTAATCGAGAAGGTACATGCAGAGGGGAGGAGCACAAGGACTACTAATAAAGTTTTCAAAAACACCTCTAACACTTTTTGAAATGAGGTTATGTTCCTGTCTTCAGAGGCCAAGTTTTTATGGAGAAAAACGGGATTTCATTATTAATTGTAGACGTTAAGTATTTGTAGTCTGTTCCCCAGCCCCACCCCTGAGTCTGAAACACATACATCTTTGGTAAAGAACACAGGCTTTCTGGATGAATTAATTCATTAGTTAATCAATAGGACTCATGCCTTCTAGGCTTACATTCCAGGGGCCAGCGTGTCAGGATTTTTAGACTGAGCATAATGGCTTCGATAAGGCATTAAGTGAAAACCACAATAAGGCATTTAAAAAGGCTTTGCAATTAGATGAGAGGCTAGCTGTCATCCTTAGAAAATTCACTCCTCCTAATATCCATGGGATCAATTTAAATTGCTGCTCTCAGATGGCAAGAATTATTTCTCTCTTTTGGCATTCTTGTGGCCTTATGAAATGAAACTGGACTGACCTCCTAAATACTCATCTATGCATTGACAGCAGCACGTGAAAAATAATCATATGAAATCAGGTGTTTATATTCTCACATATCAGCTGCAAGGTAGTGAGCAGAGCCTTTCAGACAGAGAAGAGATAGTAGACACCAAGGTCTTACAGGTCCATTATCCTGCTATGTTCTACCACCCAACCGACTGCTCACTGACTCAGTTTCCAATGGATAAAGCAGAGGTATTAATGAATTGTGCCATAGAAGTCAATAACACAATGTCTGAGCAAAATACTACACTCAATTATGTGTCAATAAATATATATTGAGGACCTAGAGGGTACCAAATGCTCTTCTTGGTACCGTTATTAGGGAAGTTAGGGCAAGAAAAGAATGACAACTATGTGCTCCCACAGGTCAATGTTACAGTTGTAAGGTTGTATGTATCACACATGGGGAAATGGCTGTCATTTCCTGGTGTCCACGTATTGGGGACCTGTCCTAGATCCCCAATCTCCCAAACAAGTGTACAGTGAAGGTTTAAATAAATGAGACAAGTGGTATGATTTTAGGGCTCCAGGAGGATCAAAACCCTTCTGCAGAATTTGAGACTCTGAGGGCTAAGACACGAAATGCCTCTGGGAAGCCCCATTTATTTTTTCGGTCAAGGAAGGGATTAGGGTGGAAAATGCAGGAAACTCAGCAGGATCTTGGAAGTGGTTCAAAGATTTTTCCAAGAAGCAGATTATGTTAACTCCAGCGAAGTACCTTGACCTTGAGTATAATCCTGAGATAACTCACCAAGGCTTAGATGATCCTAGCTAGGAAGAGTCAATGGGAAATCTCAGATGGGTGGTACCAAAAATCCGAATCCTTTCTTTCATCCCACAAGAAAATGCACAAAACCAGACATTGTGGATTTGTGGTCCCCAACATCCACATTCTCTTCTTTAACAGAAAGATCAGTGTTGACAGGATCCTAAATTCTGTCCTCTCAAACCCCTTTGCTTGAAAGCTATGAAAACTGTATTAGTAGAGAGTGTGAAGTTCAGAAATGGAAGGATGATAAAATGTTATCAATGTCCCTGCCCCAGTCTCCTTTCCTAAAGTTAGTTTCAGTTGCCCTCCATGGATCATTTTTCTTACTTCAGTAGGAGGGAGGGTAAGGGAGATACTTTTCCTTGGTTGCAATCTTCTTGAGTTTGAATAACAAGCTAATCCCTAGTTTTAAGCAGTGAACTGGAAAATATGTAAGTGTGCCCCTTGTGTAGTTACCACTGATCTTGTGTCAAAAAGTGCTTTGCATTAGTTGTAGTCTTATGTAAATTCTGAAAGCTGATTTCAAGGTTTGTCCCTCAGATAGAAGTTTATATACATAACAGGAGCCTCTGTGCCTTTAAATCTTTTAGTCTGTTCACTTCTCAAATCATCTGGTTACGTGGAGCTCTTGTAACCCTTTGATTTGATTTTTATCACTTGTAACCTTTATTATCCCCTTCAGAATTTTGTGCATGATGCTTAGTCCTTCCCTTGTCTACAAGAAGCAGTAGTACTGGTTTCTGCTTCTGAATATTTCATATTAAAATTCACAATATTTAATGTGTTTTGGAAAAGAAATTGGCACAGCATCTCTATGGTGCTTCTACAGGGTATGGCTGTCAGTTATTATAATAGGGTTTCTAACAAATGACACGCCAAAGCCCTGACTTTCAAAGCCCTCATGCAGAATGTCAATCACTCGCTCTCTGCCTGTTCAAATGAGGCTCCATCTAAGAGCACCTTTAAGGTGTGTGTCCTGACTTTTCATCAAAAATTCTTTCTTTCCTTATTTTATCTTGTGGAAAATCTCCCCTGTTAAAGAAATATAAAAGGGCAAAAATGACCAATTTTGTGTCATGATAAAGCATTCTTAACAGTAATATTCAATATTCATTGTTCTATTAGGCATGTGATTGAACTGCTATCTCTTTTTTCCTAATTGTCTCCTCCCACGTATAATACTTTCTAAATTTTCCATAAGTGAGGCAATTCTTGGTCATAGCCTTAATATTTTTTGCTTGTTATTACTGCACATAAGACTTTATGCATTGAGATCTGACATCAAAATGAGCAACTTTTGCCTTTGTAATTAACAATGGAAGCACATATAAAGAATTGAAAAAATTAGAAGTTTGTAAATGGGTTTTCTTACTTAGCAACCCTGAAAAATTATTTTGTTCACCAGGATTCTGAAATAAACCAGACAATAAATAGCTATGACAGTGTGTAGTTTATAGTTGATATCAGTTCATAGCTAGTATCACAAGGTATGTTAGTGATGGCTACTGAAATGTGATTAAAAATTTGAACTTTGAAAAAATTAGTGTAAATTTTAGGACATGATTTTTAGACATAAATTGTTCCCCCAAAAAGGAGAAATCCATATTAAACCAACACATGGTTTAACTCCTTTTCCATAAATTGGCTAACATTGATTACTCTTCACTTCAAACAAATAAGAATTTATGCAAACTTTGTGAATCTCAGAAAAGCAAATAATATTGAAATCAAGAATATATTGCCTACATCTCTTCCTTGCACATATTCTTCCAAAAAAGTTAATTCAATGCTTCCTATTTGCTCTGTGGTAGAAATACATTGATCCTATATCTTATCATAGGCCTAGGTTCGAAAAGAAACTATGCTAAACACTGAATATTGTTAATAACTTTTCTGTTTTTTTTTCCTAGAGGAGAATTGAAAGTGGTTCTGACAATTCAGATATAAAAATAAAATGGTCTATCTAGTAACACAGAACTAACAGTTATTCCCTGCAAATGTACCATCTCATGCTATTGTTCCCAAGAAGTATACATCTGGGCTCCCAGGTACTCTTTATTAAACTTATAATCTATTTCATTTAGTTTTCTTGCTAGCAGTAAATGTGTCAGCCTTATTATCTTTTATATTGCCTGACTCTCAGTGGATCCTGGATAATGAGAAAAATAAACTAAAACAAATTATTCAATAATTACCAATAGTTTACATTTTTGAAGTATCTGCAATTGGATAAAACTTAAATCAGAATTTCTGAATTCTCATAAGAAGTTGCTCTTCCCTTGTAAACACAAACAAAACACTGAAAGAGGAAGGCTGTGGTCAAGTCTGTGGGCTCAAGACATTGAAATGCAACTGGAACTTTATTACCTTCTTATCCAAATGAACTTTATAAACATCACGAAGTTTGGCTTTCATTAAAGTTTGTTCCTTTTCCTCAGTAACTGACAGCCAAATTCCTTCTCAGTAAGCATTAACCATGGTTTCAGGATGTATTAAGAAAAAACTATTTATTTACAGACACTTGTGGAGACAAGAGAGCAAGTGAACAGAGAAAGGAATGAAAAGCATTGGGCAGATTTTGGTAGCATCTGACAGCAAACTTTATGAAAGAATAAAAGCTACAAAACAAAACAACAGCAGAAAATGATGTGGTTATCATAGGTACTGTGATTCATGGTATGAAAAAATATCTTTTTTATCCTCAAGAATCTTTCTTGGAAATGAATATAAAACTACTATATTTAATTGAGAGAAGTTAACTTGATTATGTACATCAACAGAAGATTGACCCTGCCATTAATTTTTAATAATACACTAATTGCCTAATAGGAAAAAAGGAGTTCAGTGGTAAATTTCAACCTGTGTGAACAGGGAGTTAAAGAATCAACTCTTTTACAGTAATGGTCCTGAAGTTGATATTTAGTTTGCAGATGAAAAAAATCCTAGTGTCTCTTTTGGCCTGTGTTCTCTTGATTAAGTATTGACTGTTAAAATTTCACTAAGTCTATCTCAGCTCTTTTCTAATGATCTCTAAAATGAATCCCAGTTGTCTCATATGCTTGTTTACAAGACTTTAGAACAGTGACAACCATGAAAGTTAAGTTAACCATGAAAGTTGAGCGGGGATGATTTTTCTCTTAAGTAAAAAACTTGTTCTTATACAGATTGGCACTCAAGAAAAGGGGTCATTTGCCTGGTGGGTTTTTGTTACAGAACAGCTACTTGGAACTTTGAAGAACTTTTGGAAGGTACAAAATTCTTCTCAATCATATTGAAGCAAAAAGAAAATAAAATTTTTCTCCTTATACTTCCTTTAGTTCAAGATTGTTAAAGAGTAGATCAAAACAATTTCAGATAGAAGAACATCTTGACTTTTTTAATAACAAAAATTTTTTGTCATCTTATAAAGTCAAGAGAGTAAGTAGAGTAAGAAAAACATAAACTTGGATTTATAACAGGCAAATTTTCCAGTAAACTTGCTATAGCAATAAAGAGGTAGAGAGAGATAATTTTCTTCCACTGAATTACTCTCACCTTGCTATGTCTTTTTCTTAAAAAATAAATTTTTCATGTTTGGAAAATGGGCTAGGATCTGGGAGTAGATGATTTTCCAGTCATTGGTCATTACACAACAAATGCTTGTTGAGACCTACTTAGTAGAAAGGCACAATAGTGATGAATGGAAATCTATATGGTTGTACAGAAGGGGACAGATGTCAGAAATGTTATGTGGTCATGGAAACTGTAGGTTGGCAAAACATATAATTCCTTATAAAACTAATTAAATAATGATAAGCATGCAGTATACTATATAGCAGAAATAAAGATACCATGAGAATTGGTAATTTGGAGTAAGCCAGTCACAGACTTCTCAACTTCTCTAAGAAATTATAGGAAGGTACTGTAAATTCTGTACATATTTTCAAGGTAAAGAAAAATAAAACTTTCCAATTTGAGAGAAAAGCATGTTTAAACTTTGTGATGTCATAATAACATGCTGAAGAAGAGAGGAGGCCTTGGGTCACTCAAATACGTATTGCAGAGATGATTAGCAAAATACAGAATAAGAGCCCACAGATGCTAAATCACACTTGTCCTTGTGAGGACATAATATATGCTTGTGTAGGTCTAAGTATGAATAAGAAAACAGTACAGAATGGGCCCAACCGGGCCCCAACTTGCTGGGCCCGAGTGGCGCCAGCCCACATCAGGAGAGAACTGATTTGCCTTCTGGCATTGGGCACTGCGCGACCCCGGAGGAGAACCAGAATGGGCCCAAGTGGGCCCCAACTCGCTGGGCCCGTGCTGCACTGGCACACGGGCTTGGAATCAAGGATATCATCCCCCCCCGCCCCCCATGGTAAGCAAGCTGCTGGCTCTGAGGTCTGGCTAAATTGATGACAACAAAGGTACATAAAGCAACTAAACGCTAGTGTTTTTTCGTAGATTTTCCAGGCCTCTGATCGGCACCCTGAATGTCTCTTTGCATGATGACGGTAGGCAATGTTGCAAATACGGGGGACTCTCTTCTGTCTTGTCTTCGAGGACCAATATGGTTCTCACCATTTTGCTTTACTCTGATAGTTATTATTTTTCTTTTTTTTCCCTTTATTTTATATTCTGTTTTTATTGATTTTGTTTTGTTTTGTTTTTGGTTCAATTCTACTACACCTGTTGGAATGGTCAGCTAATCTGAAGATAG